>JAWWLR010000004.1:72203061-72214283 GCA_035041075.1 Acraspis erinacei | reverse complement strand
CAACGACCATGTCACTACTAGTTTGGGAGTGCTTTGAGGCACTGAATAAGTTAGCGACAGATAACCGAGTCACTCTGTTTTGGATCCCTGGACACAGTGGAATCAGGGGCAATAAGATATCGGACAGGCTAGCTAAACTAGCAGCAAAGCAAAACTTTACTGGACCTGAACCAGTCGTCGGTATTTCCAGTAGGTTAGTCACTGAAGATATTAACTGTTGGCCGACCTAGGAACATAAAAAAGAGTAGAGTTTAGCCTCTGGCTGCAGACAGGCTAAAACACTCCTAGTCTCAAAGGAAAACCCTAAACGAGCGAAGGAACTGCTCAATCTCGGGAGGAAGGAAGTCAAGGTCCTAACATATATGTTTATAGGACACGAGTCCTGCGATATTCTAAAATATCGGTCAATAGTATGGCAGCGGTCCTCTTCCTATGGAGAGGACGTTGGAGTCACGCTTAAGGCTTATAAGGGGAAGCAACGGAATCACCCAAGCGTCAGGGGCTGTAGTGGTCTCAACCCAGGAAATAATAAGAATAGGGAATAGTACTTTAAAATCCTAAAATATTTAATGTATTACTTGGAAAAATTAACTAATTTTAAAGAAACTTAGTTTCTGTAAAGAAAGAGATCGCTGATTCTAACTAGTAAATTTTTTCTGTAAAAAAAACAATGTTAAAAAGGCCTCTTTTAAGTCGTAAATAAATAAACAATTCCTCTTTTTTATTATTAGAAAAATTAGAACGATACAAAATATTTCTCAATTCTAATTTTTATTAAATTTTTTTTATTATTTTTAAATATTACATGCTCCTCTACAAAATCAAAGTACCTAGAAATGGAATTTTTGTATATTTTTACTATTTTTAACGAGATGAGAGAAATTAAATTTTGGATAATTCTCACTAATAATTAAACTTAATTTGAACTTAAATAGTATTTTTATAATTTAATTTAAATTTAAAAATTTTAAGACTTCAATTTATCAATTGCCTAAATTTTTTAATTTAGGTCGATCTTAATCAAATCTAATAAGTAGAGTGACGTGGGAACACGTGTTTCTTTTTTAATACATATATATACATGAATGAAATAAAAATATCTCTCAAGGACAGGCTTGCGAAACATGTAATTTATAAGATAAGAACTATAATCATATTTCGTTATATTATCGACCCAATTATTCTTTAATGCAGTAGTGAATTTTTATTCAGTTAGAAAGAATGAGGATTATATTTAATTTGGTCCTATTATCGGTGGTTATTCTTAACTTTATTGGTAAATATAATAATATACCTATATACTTTTAAAATGTTTGACATTGCTTAAAATGATTTCAAGGAATTAACTTATATTCACGCCTGCATGACTTAAAATATATTTTTTTATAATCCTAGCGGACGTCTTCAGGAAGATGGCCGCAATGTCAAAAAATTCTTTTAAAGTTTGCGAATGGAATTAGGATTTGGGTCGTAGTTCAATTAAAAACATTCGTTTATATTCCAAAAATTTTTCTGGTTGATTTCAAGAAAGTTGTTTTGCTGAATTTATCTATGAAATACTAATATCTCACAAGGTCAAACTCGAGGATTATATGATTCATGCCATAGGAACTATATCACATAATAATTACTGTAATAAAGCACACCTAAATAATCATTACCGTAGCTTTTTTCAAATTTTATTTAAATTTCTGGCAGATTGAAAATAAAACCAGGAAGAAACTTATTAAATTTATTATTATAAAAACTTATTTTGTTCAAATATTCTAATTGAAGCATGTAATTAAAATTGTAAGCTTTGTCTGGAAATAAAATGCATACAATGATAATTTGATAATAAGATATGGAAAAAAGTATTTTAATAATTAGGTAAAGTTTGTATTTTACAAAGGAAAATAACTTTATGTTAAATTTCATTTTTTAAATACTCACAGTGATTTTCAGAATTTTATAAAATATTTTATTCTTTTTATATACATTCTGTTCAACAGGAAAGGTTCCTCGATTTTTCGAAAACTATTAGAGATATTGAATTTTTTTTTTAATTCAAGTACATTCGAAGGACTAATGCGTTGTTGCCAAGTCCTTCCATGATCTCTCGAATCGTATGAGAAAGCAGACGTGTGTGAATATGATTTTGCGTGCGCCAAATTTTGATGCGGTCAAAACGGTCAAATGTAATTTATTCAGAATAAGCGTCATTCTGGACCTGGGTTCCTATAAATTTTGCCTGGTCTACCGTCAGCACTCCATTCCTTCAGCGAACGATTAAACACTCAGTGAAGGTCCATGTTTGGGTTTGCTTCTCTGAGCGCGTTTTGGGGTGTTTAGAGCTCTTCACCGAGAACATCAATGCTCGGCAAATGCTCAAAATATATAAACGTGGTCTTCTAAGGTGTTTTAGAAAGGTGTACGTAGCCCATACAGGAAATTGGATCGTGCAAGAGGATAACGACCCTAAACATCGAAGCCTTCTCTGCGCTGCCTGGAAAGCAGAAAATCGTATCACAACTTTGGGCTGACCATCACAGTCCACCGATGTGAATCCAATTGAAAACGTCTGTAGTATTATAAAGAGGAAACTTTCGGAAAAAAGGCTTCTCACCCTGAAAACTTTCTCGCAAAAAATTAGAAGAAACTAACCTACAATGCTTATAAATTAGGGGAAAGGATGCCGAAAATGTGTCAGGCCATTCTGGATAACGATGGGGATTGGACCATGTACTAGGTAGGCGCGCATTGGTCCTTTGAATGTACTTTAAATTTTTTTAAAGTGTTCTAACATCTCTAATAGTTTTCGAAAAATCGAGGAACGCTTCTTATTGAACAGACTGTGCTATACTATTTTTAATAAAGCAAGATAGAGATTAATGCTGCAAACTACTATCAGAACTAAGAAAAAATCTCGCTAGGGTTTGATTTTTTTCTCTTTAAACATTCTTCAAGTTTTTTTTCTTCATGTTTACAATTCATTAAATTAAAACGTTTAGATATTCTTGAGGCTTACATGAAAAACTTTTATTTCGAGAGCGTTTTTGATTACACTAATAACTTTTTACGTGGGGGAATTTTTTGGATCGTTGATGTTTACGGTGAGCTTTTGTTTTTTGTAGGTTTTTATGTTTATGCTTATAAAAAATGTTTGCCCATTTTATCGGGGAAAATTGTAATAATAAAACATTCTTAAAAGTGCAATCTTCAAAATACAAAAAGATATCCCGAGATTATTGTTTCAGATAATTAGCGATGAGTTAAAAGAAATTGTTTTTTAATACTGGTTTTAATTTCGAGATTCTTTGATAACCGAGAAACTTTGAGACACTTCGAGAGGCTTTGATAATCTTCAATAATTTTTTTGTATAGTCTTTTCGTTTGTTTTAGGCCCAAGTGAAAATCGTGTAGTTTTAGGTGATGATCCGTCCACTTTTCCGTCCGCTGTGCTTCTTTACCGCTGATGGAATTGGATATAATTAGACAGGATCGGTCAGGATAGATTATGATACAGTATGATCAGGTTAGATCGGATGAGATAAGATAAAAAACGTTAGGATAGTGTAGGATAGGCTAGGATTGAATTGGATATGATCTGATAGAATATGATTTGATAGCACCCACTAGGATCAGCTAAGTGGGGTAGGATTTGACAGGATAGGGTTTGTTGACATAGGATATTGTAGGATATAATGGGATAGGAGAGAAAATACTAGGAACGGAGGAATTTAAATAGGATATAACACGATATCACCGATTCGGATAGGATAGCACCATATATAATATTATAGGATGTCACATGATATGATAGTATATGGAACAAGAGGGTAAGAAATGACAGTATATGACAGAACTCAAAAGGGACGGTAGGAGATGTTTTAACATATGTAACTAGATTAATAAATTTTCTAAGTGAAATAAAATTTTAAAGTAACGCATTTTAAATCTTCTTGTAAACATGCTAAGAAACAGGAAAGAAATTGCAAAGAAATCCTGAAGTCAAAAATGATTGGCATTGTACATTTGATTGGTGCATTTGATAAACATTCCGGCTTCGTAATATTTGGGGAAAACCGGAGATAAATGAGAAATTAATAAGAAAATAAAAGCCTTCTTTCATACATAAATCTAGCCCACTTAAGCTCTCTAGCTTCTAGTAATGTACCAAGAGTCCACCTAACTTTTTTTACAGTGTCAAGCCTGCACTCCCATATTCACATTTTCGGATCTGGCTTTGGCTCTATCCTTACTAAAGTGACTCATGATGCCTTTTACGAAAATATCATGTTAGTTTAGTTTTTCATTTAACAATCATTTTTTATAAGCTAATTTTTTTCTACACTTGTGTTGCGAATTAGGCGACATTGGCTGAAAATTTAAATTTTCGATTTATCAAGAGCAATATCGATATTTAAAATAGAAGCCATGATTATAGGGTCATATAAGATCAGATTTTGCGTAGATCCTCAGCTTTTATTGAGAGACCTTGAATAATGTATCTCAAACTCACTTATAGTTTTGTAACGTACGTAAGGTATTAAAAGCACCAATTGATGGTATGCTAGTTGCAAATTGGAATCTAGCATCATCTGTTAGATCTAAACTAATTTTTGCTCAGTTTTACAAAAATCTTGGGCGCCGGAAGGTAGTTATTTATTTAGGCAGTTCAAAAATTATATAACAAAGTATCTTGCACATGAAATTAAGCTGTCTTGTATTATTTAGCTCATTATTGTGTATTTCGAAACGTTCGCCTATCTCCCAAAAATTCGATTGGTTTTTCGCAATCACAGATGTCGATTATGCAAGTAATTCCCTTATAAAAGATAGAAAAGGAAAGTTGGCCAAAATAGAAATAGGAAAAGCTATGTAAGTCTCCTTGTGAGTTCTTTTACTAGTTTTATACAAGTTATGCATCACTTTTTTAGGCGAGGAAAATCCACGCTTACTAAAAATTAAAAAACCCCCGTGTACCCAGTGTTTTCGGCGACTCGAAAATCCCACATTACAAAATTCATTAAACAAAAAACACATTTCAGTGAACCCTCGTGAATATCCATAAATTCAATAAAATTTTTAAAATTATGATCCATCTTTTGAACCCTTGAACTTTCACCACAAATTTATAAAGAGTGAACCATAAAACCTTTTTTTGTTGACCTCTCAGGGTACGCAGCCTTATCCTTGCATGGGGGCATCTGCAAGGATAGACAAGCCCCTTTCCTTAGCTTCTCGTGGAAACAGCAATGATGACACTAAACATAGAGATAGTAATTGCGGTAAAAAACAATCGGTATAGCAGAGATCCCGGCAAGGGATCGCAAAAAGAAGATGAATTAGTCTAAAGTTGGTCGATCCAATCAAAATTAAGTCAATGCGACGGACCGCGGAATCTCGATACCTATAGGTGGACGTGTCGACTAAATGACGACCAGCTGGAGTGCTACGATACCAGTAAGGCCCCCAAACTAGGAGTTTACATGTAACGACAGCTGGGTCTGTAATGCGGGAATATACTAGAGATCTGGCACTTTTCACATCAACATCTGCGAAACCATGCCGAACAACTGATAAGGGGCTATTTAAGCGAAACCCCTACTCCAGTGCAGTCAAAACAAGCCGCCAATGAAGAAGGCGAGATGACACTGAAGGCAACCGTGGGCAGGTATCCTATAGAGGAAGGGCGATGCTTCAAGATCCGAAGAAACATCAACATCCAGGTTTTCCTCAAGTCCAAGGATATGGCTAAACTGGATGAGGAGCCTCCTGGAGATTTTTCCGGAGAATACATCTGGACAAACAATTGCGGTATGTATAATTCAGCGATGGTTTTGGCAGATGCGAACCATAAAACAAAGCGAATGACTGATTATAAGACCAAAATCCGAGTTCATCAATTCACCGCAAGGACGGGCTGTGCAAAACAGTACGCGTCCCGCATTGAGACAAGGCATCATATTGTTAACAGAATACCAGTATTACCTGCTGCTAGGAGAAGTCTAGAGCGGAGGGAGAGGAGGGTCAGATAAAACCATAAGGTTTTCTCTGACTCATCTCGACTCTTACAGGGCCCTCCAGTTACTGCTGACACTCGTACAAACCAAAGGAGGCGGAAGAAATTTTGAGAGAATCCTGCGAAGTTCAATTTCTCCTGAAAGAAGACTCAAAGAACATAAATAGCTTCAAGGATATGGGCAATTCCCTCATAAAACCTGAGATAGAATATTCACCCACCAATACCGACGAGGTCAAAAAAGCAATAAGGGGCATGGAAAACTATTACGTTTCGGGATCAAATGGTATCAAGATCTTATAGCGGCAGAAGATATATTCAACCAAATAGCACCTGGCCCGTATCTTAGCAACAGAATTATTCCAGGTACATCACGTAAAGTCGCAGATGGGCCGAGAAAAACTTCCGTGAACAACTCTTCGGTAAGAGGATGCACGGTATTTCCCACAGAAATGTGGATGATACGTTGATCTTGTAGGAGCTAACGTTTGCTTTCTTCAAATCATCCACTTTAGCTTACCGTCGCCACATTTTAAGCTGCAACATTCCAGATGTTAGCTGCAGATCATTTCACGAAAACCCTGAGCATCTAGGACAAATACTATATAGTTGTCCAACGCATACCATAGAAAGATCTGAACATCGATTTTTTTTGAAAGCCAGTAAAAGCCCCAATCCAATAATTTCAAGAATTGCAGAACAGAATGATACCTTTCTCTAATCAAAAAAAATAAATAATTAATTTTTTCCCCAAAGGTTGATTCCACCAATGAAAGCTTACTTAACCGTAACATTAACTCATTATTTCTTGAGACCAAAAAAAATTACGATTGCTTTTAAGTCTCTGTATATTAAACAATTTATTTTTCTTTAAACTAACTGAATTTATGTAAAACGATACAGAAACGCTTGTTTTTTTCCTGCACAAATAAATGGAAGACAAATATCTCACAGTTGCTATCTCGAGTAATATGTAGCTTATCAGATAAGAAATAGAATAATCATCCTTACTTTGTTAACCGAATTCTTCTGGAATACAGGAGCCAGTTTTCCTTCGTTAGAAAATATGAGATTTTTTTCTATTCTGGTCCTATCATTGGTGGTTCTTCTGAACTCTATTGGTAAATATAATAATATAATAATATACCTATATTTCTGCTGATGTTTTAAGGTTTCCGCAGAGAACAATTTTCTGCCTTAATTCTTTTTAAATGCCTATACATTTTTAAAAACCATTTAAATCCCTATACATTTTTAAAACCTTTTAAAATCTTGTGAAATGCTTTAAAAAAAATTTCCTGAAATTTTTCTTGCGTAGGACGTTTACAATAAAACCAAGATTAGAAAAAAAACTTTTTTTATTTAGGTACCAATACCATTTTTGAAATTCTACTTAATACTCTATAGTTTCAAATTTTAGGAACAAAGTGTGTGACTTAAGGTATTAAAATCTGGAATCGATTTCTTCTTAGTATTTTTCAAACCATTTATCTTTAAGCACGAGCATATTAAAATGTCTAAATTCGATTTAAAAAATGTCTTTCTGTTCCGAATTTAAGTATGGTTGACGTGATCAAAGTTTTTTTCTTCTGTTTGCCTCTGACGTATATATATCTCACAAGGACATCCTCGAGGCTTATATGACTCACGCAACAAGAAATATAGCATATATTATATGCTGTAATAAAGCGAACCTGAAAAATAATTTTTTATATTAGTTGTTTACAGTTTATTTTAATATATGCAATATGTTTAGGAATTTCATTTGACTATATTTCTTCGAAACGAGATTCTGCGGGTCATGAGAACTGGAATTAAATACGCAATCCCAGATAAGTATTTCTATCGAATGGAAGAACTAATTGTTTAAGGGGCAGGCTGAATAAAGTAAAGAAAAATATACTAAAGAGAAAAATAAAGAAAAATCAAATTATCTTATTCAGATATTAATTAAATTCTTCAAATTTGATTTAAGATTGTGTTGTTCCAAACTTTACGTATATTCTTAGAGGATTAGGTTATTGAAACTTAGAAACTTAGAAGTAAATACTTCTCCGGTCAGATCTTCACCCATTAACCTAAATAATTCTCGGGTCAGATTTTTACCTATTTACATCAATAATTCTCCAGTCAGATCTCTACGTATTGACCTAAATTAATCTCCAGTCGGATCTTCATCTACTCCTTATAAGATACCGGTCCAGGTCTCCTCATCCCGGTCTCCTTCTTCCAGACCACGTTCTCCAGATATCTCCAATTTTTGTCGCTAGCATTTTGAATTTTTAGAATACGTTATTGAAAAACAGAAAAATATCAACGTTAATGGTATTTCCCTCGAAAAATTGTCAACAACCTTGCACGCTGCCATATTAAAAATTTGTATCTGCAAACGTTTGGAAGATAGGCGTAGTTTGATCCAGACTCGGAAAAATTAAACTGGCAGTTTCTAGGCCCCTGATGAGAGATTGTGGATATCTTCAAGATTATTTTTCACTTCTCAATTACCTAGGAATAAATTCTACACAAAGTTCTCAGCGCGGGTGTTACTATTAAACGACCGATAATTTGCATCCCTGATACATCGGCTATTAGTTGAATATAATCATGTATTTCAATTACTCAACTTTAACATTGAACTATATTATAATTATTGATCCATGTATTTCACATTGGATTAATATGTAGAAACTGTTACATGAAAGAATCAACCGATTTTCCGAAATTTCTATTCTGTCTTGCCTGATGGAGTTTAGAAACGTTTGATTATTTATTTCTTGTTGCAGAGTTAAGTTTCGAGTCTTCACATAATAGAGCGCCTATTGACCTAAACAATTCTCCGGACAGATCTTTGCCTATTGACCTAAACAAATCTCCGGTTGGATCTCCATCTCCCCCTGCAAGATGCAGGTCCAAGTCTCCTTCTGCCGGACCACGTTCTACAGATATAGCTTCATCCTCAGGGCTTCCTCGTCCTGCCCGTCGCATGCTTCCATTTACCACTGGAAATTCTTCGAATAGTCTTGTTTCTTCGCAGACGGTTCCTAATCCAAGGTCTCCTCTTTCTGGCATTCGGATGACTTCCAAATCGAACCCGCATCTAATATTCACACTAGGAAGGTACACTTTTCCTACTGATATACCAGTTAAAGTTCTAATACAAAATAATACTGCTGTGCCTATATCAAAAGAAGGACAAATTCTTATATTAATTTGCAAACAAGACGCTTTTGCAGTAATACAGGGTACCAATATTCTTGCTGCAATTTGTATGAATCGCAAAGGACGTTGTGAACGGGTGAAAATCAACATAGAAACCGGCAAGCATACCTTCTTGACCCCAGAAGAAATACTTCAAGCTCCAATAGAACCCGGTCGGCCAATCAGCGAGTATTATAACGTAAACCGGATATTTTGAAAGTGATTTTAATTTAATGAGATTATGAATATGTAAGACTCTTTACGCAGGATTTTCCATAAAGTAGGGTTTCCCGATCGGATGGATTTGAAGAATATCATAACAAAATTCGGTGAAGTGTCTATTCGCTAATTCTTTGAATAAATTTAATTGACTTAACAGAAATGACTAACTAATATCTACCTTCCTAATTTTTCCTCTAATCGCTGGTATTCGATCAAAATAGATTTGTATTTGGTTGAAACTGAACTAATGTACCCAGCACCGTAAATACCAGATGTATTTATATATGAATTTGTATAAAAGCGTCGCAAATAATCGAAAACTTCATATAAAGATGTGAATGTATTCGGAGCGTGCGTTAGTTTTGAGGAATTTCTAAGAGATGGCGTTATTAGTACTATATCGCATCGAGGCACATCGTTAATATATATGCATGTCGAAGCCCCATCATGTGGAATTAGTTTTCACTAGATGTCGTTTTGCCGAAATTGCAAACAGCATAGGTTTTGCAGCATTAAAGATAAAAACTTAAGTGTTATAATGTGTGAATACTTGTTCCAAAAATTTAAAAGTGGCATTATTGACACAGAGGATAAAGAAAGTCAAGGCCGGCCGAAAAAGATCGAGGATGAGCAGTCGAAGACGTTACTTTGTGATGATCCATGTTAAACGCAAGATGATCTTGCCAAATTAATGGAAGTTTATAATTCAACCCTTTCTAGAAGCTTACATTCACTGGTAATGATCCAGAAGCAGCAAAATTGGGTTCCGTACGAACTGAAGCCAAGGGACGTGAGAAAGAGATTTTCAACTTGTGAACTGCTACTCCCACGGCAAAATCGGAGAGGGTTTCTGCAGCATATTGTCACTGGCCATAAAAAGTGGATTCGATATGATAACCCTTAGCGCAGCAGATCATTGGTTGAGTCCGGTTAATCATGAACACCAATGCCAAAACCAAAAATCAATAGATCAAAGCTGACGCTCTGTATTTGGTGGGATCAGCAGGGTGTAGTATATTCTGAGCTGCTTCAAAATAACGAATCCATCATGGATGACACTTATCGAAAGCAAATAATGCTATTAAGCCGATCATCAAGAGAGGGCTGTAAGAGAGCCAGAGATACACGATAAAGTTATTCTTCTGCATGAGAACGCTCGGCCATATGTTGAAAAACCTGTCAAAACAGACTAGGACACGCTGAAATCAGAAGTCCTAACCCATCCGTCATATTCTCCAGACATCGCGTCATCTGATTACCACCTCTTCCCATTGTAAATTATGATCTGTCTGAGAAACGCTTTACTTTTTCGGAAGATGCCAGAAAATGGGTCAATTCGTGGATAGCTTCAAAAGACGAGTTTTTTTTCGAACATGATGTCTATATGCTGCCAGAAAAATGGGATAAAGTAGTGTCTCGCGATACACAATACTTTAAATACTGAACTGGTAAACTCGTTTTTCTAATAAAGCCGCAATTTTACAAAAATGTCCATCAAACTGAATGCACGCTCCCAATCCTTTATAATGCGCCTCCCGGTAACAGTTTTTTGATGTTGGATAATTGAGCCCTTCTCTAGAAAAAATACCTAAGTAGACTCAGTTTCTGACACTAAATTACAAAACAGTATTTCAAAATGACAAAAAAATAAATTTTGGCATGTGACCATGTACAGGGTGAGGGAAAAGTATGGAAACCCCAGACAATTTTAGAAAATTTATAATAGAAAATTAAAATTAACATGAAGTCTTTAGTAATTTTTCCCGGGGAATTTAATGGTGACCTTGGATTTGACCTT
>JAWWLR010000004.1:72157759-72168952 GCA_035041075.1 Acraspis erinacei | reverse complement strand
CAATTTTTCCTCTACAATATGGTATGAAAAGTATTCCTCTTAATTTGAGAGGATTGTTTTCTCTTGAAGAGGATTATCTGTCTTTTTCACTCACACATGCAGCTCTCCAGTCTTTCATCCAATCATAGCACATCATTAACATAAATAACATGCGTCAATCCCACTCTTTGTATTGATCCACACAAATCGAACCCCTCTAGTTCTCCACGGTTGAGCCGTGTTGATCTAACCATCTCCATATCGATTCTGAGAAACCCACGGTGAAAATACGTCACCCAGCAAGCCGCTATCACCAGTGAAATTGGTTTCTTTAATTCTATACCTTACTATAAACCGAACCTAACATATTTGTTTCTTAACCTATGCGTCGTGAATCGTATATAGATAGAATAACTGCAAATAGAATACATTTATAATAAGCAATATGTAGAACCTTATCGTCGTTTCGTATTCGTTATAATGTCAAACGATTTTACATTTCAAGGTGAATCCAAGGTCATAAGTATGAGTCACTGAGCTATTTTTAGCATCATTAATGGGATCTGGCGCCAGCCAGATGCTATAAAAAGGCGAACTTTGGAATTTCGGACAGGAAACTATCACTCAAACTTAATAGGCGTATATCCGGCTGGATGTGGACTCTGCACCCTTATCCTTGACCCGTCACTCAAGCTAATTGCTTACTTCCGGTGGGAGGAGCTAAACGAACTTGCTCACGATAGTCTATTCGCAAGAAAATCGTGTGAAATTAGCAATGCGACTAGTTCAGCTTTAAAAGTAGGGTTAAGTCCCTCTCAAAATGATGCTTATAAAAATAGGCGCAGAGCACGAAAACGTCAGAATTTGTATTTCGGCGCGCTCTTTTCAAACCTAAAACCTGTGACTCTTTTCTCTTGAATATTTTAACAGTTTCGGAGTTAGAAAATCCTTAAAGAAATTCTGAGGCAACTTAACCTCAATTCGCGACTGCCAGTTGTGCGTTTGTGATCGGTGTTGCCGATAATATAGAGTGCTAAGAATACTTGTGCGCGGTTAAGACGAATAATTCATACTTATTACTTTATACAATTTTGCTGATTAATTCAACAGATTCAATATTTTACGCAATGTCTAATCCGGATCAAGAGTTATTCGATCTCATTATCATGCATTAAGATCATCGCTTATACCCGTGACTTTTGTTTTAAACCCGACCTATTCTCGCGGTTAGTGGTTTCAATCACTCAACGACAGGTTATGAATCCTCAAATTTAACTTACCAGTGCGCTGCTCCACAAGACAATATAGGATTTTTCGTCAGTGGTGTCAGAACGCTGATATCTTTGACATGCGCAGTAGTGATTTCTGAGTATTTTTAGGTTATGTAACACAATATTCTAACAAAAAACACACAGGAATCACTACTGCGAATGCCAGTGTTACGTCGGCACTTGAGCAAGATGGCCAACGCAAGCGCGAATATTCAAATCCAACGATGATTTGAAGAAGTTCCTTGGATCGGGATCGCTGCTGCAAACGGCCGTTGAAACGACCTCCTGAAATTTGCACTAGGTAGCGAAATAACACAAAACACAAACACAATTAAATTGAAGAAAACATCATTTATTTAAGTTACGTTAGAGTTTAATTTAGGTTAAGAGTCACGCACTAACAATAAATTCGCTGAACACACTCGTGGTATCGCGAACGCGTCCGAACCGGGAGATTCTAAATTACAAGTTCTTTTTGTGACTTTTACAGAGAAGTCAAGTGAAGCAAACAAAAATCGACGGAAGACTGACTGTTTTCGTTTTGTTGGTGGCTGCCAAACCCGTGACATCGCTGGGTCAGCTCGAGTGGAGGGCGGCGATCCACCCCCGCTTAGCCAATCGCAATTCTAAATTCATAACCTAAAGAGTTTTCTCTTTCTAACACAAGGGATCCACGGGTTGCAAGTCACGCCCAATGAGTCGCTAGAGTGGGAAACGCGTTCGGTGACAATTTCCCCGATGTACTTGAGAAATTTGAAACAGGACCTCGTTTTTTTTCTACATAACCAAAAGGGTCGAAACGGTGTAGCCAAGGCCCCTCGGTGGGCTAGTCCCAAACACGTGTGGCAATATTTTATGTGATTGTCGTAAACTTTAACTGTCATCTTGGAAGGCTATAAAAATCAAGTACCGAACTTTGAAGAAAACCAGGAACGAATTTTGAGTTAAAGAATAGATTTCTGGAATTTCATTACATGGGAAAGTTAGAAGGTTTAAAAGATTGAGGGTGGTCTGTTTCAAACCTCTCTAGTTTACAACTTGCAGATGTTTGTTTATACGCTGGACGTGACTCGCCCGGATATCTTAATTTTTACGGTTCATTTCAGTGAAATAAATCTTTATGTCTGGAATTTTCAAAAGCGTGAGAAAGAGTCCTAGAGAATTTCTCAAGAGTTTCTATTTTCTTTGTACGTTTCTAAATATTAACTCATAATTTCCTAAAAATATTTCATTCCATTATAATACGCGTTAGTTTTTATTTTAAAAACTATTTCGGTAGAGTCGATTATATCCTACTTTAAAATGTTGGCGCTAGTCGATAAAGAAGTGAATTAATGTACCTGCGAGCGCTGCTTTCGCGATAAAAAGAAATCGAACGTGTGTCGCAACACGTTACACCATCCCCCTTAAAAAAAATAGAAAAAGTCATGAAATTACTTTTTCGCAATTATAATTCTAATTAAATATAAAATCTTGTGTGCGTTGAAAGAAAAGTAGTATTTCAAAGTTAAGGTAAAATAATGTTATCTAATTTATTTAATTTAAGCTGTAGATATTAAAAGAAAATTAAAATTAACTAAATGTTTGTAAGATTCTATACTAGATTCATACGAATAGAATTATGATTATATTTACATGTTAGGGAGTATAATTATTGTCTAAAAATAAAAATTAAAAATTAAATTAAATTTGCATGACCATTTACAAGTTAAATTTTACATTGACAGAGAGAAAAGGAAGGGAAAAAAAGAAAATTTTACATGGGTCTCAGCAAAACAGATATAGTCGAAACGGTGCGCCGAGAATCATCACGAGAATCACGAGGTTGTCCACCAACCTCTCCCCTTCACCCTTATGGCGAAGAAAAGGGACAGAGTCCGGCGGTTCTCCAACTCTCCGTGCTACCAGTGCTACCAAGCGCACTGCTCGTCCAATCTTATTGTAAATTGAGCTTACTTCTTAAAGTCTATATTATGTTAATTTGAAGCTTATTATTTATTAGAAAAATTATTTATTGCTAGAAATATTCTAATCATATTTTAATTAGTTTAATTTAATTTATTTTATTAAGATAAAGTTCTTGCAACATAAGATTTTATATTGTGTATGAAACTAGTTTGTTATTTAGATTTATTCTGGGTTGAATGGGAGCGCAGCTAATTTTAGCTTGTCAATGTGGACTATCTTTGTCCTTGTGGGTCCTAATCGAATTTCAGCATTGACATCACCGATTAATTGTTCTAAAATAAATGGTCCTATATAGTGTTTATCGAATTTCGTTTTACGGGGTTCGTTGAGGAGGTACACGTGATCTCCTACATTAAAGTTCTCAGGGTTTGCCTTTTTATCGTAATATTTCTTCGATTTTTCCTTAGCAGCGTTAATTTTTTCAGCAGCTTCTGAATGAATATTATGAAGTTTTCTGAAAAAATCATTCATGTATTGAACATACGTGACCGGAGGGGCTTCTTTTGCGAAACTAGTTGGGATATTGGCTTCTTTACCAAATACAAGGGAATAAGGTGCGAAACCGGTGCTTTCATGGACTGTGACATTATACGAGAAAATGGCAAAACGCAGCCATTCGTCCCAGCTTTGTTTATCACCATATTGTCGAAGATACTCTACTAGAATTTGGTGGCTACGTTCTAGTGAGCCTAGAGATTGGGGATGGAATGCAGTCGATGTGACTCGTTCAATCTTAAAAATTTTGCAAAAGGTTTTCATGAGGTTGCTTGTGAAATTGGTTCCCTGATCGGTATGGATTATACGAGGACAACCATACCTTGAAATGAATTGCTCTGCCAGGGCTGTGGCAATAGTGGTTGCATCTATTTGAGGTACAGGTATAGCATCAGCGTATTTCGAAAAATTGTCCTGAATCGTCAGGATATATTTATTTCCACGCGGGGTAACGGGCAGAGGTCCAACTATGTCCATTTGGACTCTTTCAAATGGTTGCGCGGGGGTGTCAGTAATTTGCATCGGTTGACGATTTTTAACTCTCACTAGTTTATTTTCCTGACATTTCCTACAGTATTTGACATATTTTTGAACATCGGTTTTGAGATTATTCCAAAAATAATCCCCTCGTATTCTCCAATAAGTTTTTGAGACACCCTTGTGTCCTCCTACTGTGGATTCATGAGCTTCCCTAATTATTTTTTCACGATCAGATTTTTCTGGAAAAATAATTTCTCCTGAGCAAATGAAAGCACGAAGTCCATTTCCAGCGAAAAGCTGTTGGATTATTTGTTCAATTGAAGACCATGACAAATCATCTAAGCCATTTCCAAATTTTGAAAATTTTACACATTCGACCTTGAGAGGGATCATAGCCTCTTTTAATGACAGTATTCCGCGCGAAACATCATTGAGATATAAACGATCACTACCCCTGGCATTTACAACAACGTTGAAAATATAACGACCATTGTGTGCAAAAACAATTGTTTGACCTACTTGTGGATTTTGTGCTCTTAGATTATCAACATTAATCATATTTGCACTAATTAAATCCCTGTTGACCTGAGAATCTAAATGGCAATCACTTGATATGAAATTGACGATGTGCCCTTTACCCATAAGTAGTTTATCCTTGCTATATTTCAAACACGATTCTACGACTATTAGGACTGGCGAAACATCGCATTCCATCTCGCTTTCGCTCATACCTCGAGCGTCTCCGACACTCTCGCCCCTCTCCCCACTCGAGGCTGGCAGTGGACTTGGTGCCAAATCTGCGTATCGTACCTGGGGCCCCTGAAAATTGTGACCTTGCTCTACTGGGCCGTCTTTGTTATAGTTCAAATCTCCGGGGATCAAGTGTCTCTTTCCCCCAGCTGGTGCGCCATTCCTGGTGATGGGGCAGTTCGCTGATATGGGGTCCCTAAAATCCTTAAACGGCGCCCTCAGTCTGGTTACCTTGGTACGCTTTGCCTTATGGAAATTTTCGGATTCAACCTCAGGGGCAGTATCGTACTCTTCCGAATCAGGTTCCTCATCGGAACTTATTTTTTCATCGGCTGTATCGAGGACACCGCGACTCAAGAAGACGTATTCTACAAGGTTCTCTATTTTCTCAGTGTTAAGGTCTTCTTCCTCGAGAACACTCTCAGACGCCACCCCCCCCCCCCCGATGTTCGCATTGGGACCAGCGCTGGTCACAATCCGACCACCCGCGGGATAAGGCGTTGAGGTCTCGCTGCCTTTATTTAAATTAACAGGAGGGTTTCGGGAAAGCGCGTCCGCGTTTGCATTTATTTTCCCAGGTTTATAAATAATGTCATAATCATATTCACTCAGTTTAATTTTCCAGCGCCCTAAACGAGAATTAGGGTCTTTTAAATTATGCAGCCAAACTAGAGGACGATGATCGGTAACCAGCACAAATTTTCTGCCATACAAATATGGGCGAAAATGCTGGACCGCGAAGACAATTGCAAGAAGTTCCTGCTCGGTTGTAAAATATCTAGTCTCTGCATCATTTAAGGTACGAGATGCATAGGCGATGGGTAAATCCTCCCCAATTTCGCCTTGACTTAAAACAGCCCCCAATGCATATTTCGATGCGTCTGTGGTAACAATAAATGGTTTGGTAAAATCAGGGTATTGAAGAAGGGGCTCCGAACAAATCATGTCACGAAGCGTTTCAAAAGATGATTGTTGGATTTCTGTCCATTTAAATGGTACGCCACATTTTAGAAGATAATTAAGTGGTTTCGCAATTTTGGCAAATTCTGGAATAAAACGTCGATAATAACCTATTAATCCGAGAAATTGTTTTATATTTTTCCTTCGTCTAGGAATTGGGAAATTTTTAACCGCTTCCACCTTTCTAGGATCCGGTTTAACGCCATATTCTGAAATAACATGACCCAGATAGGTTATCTGTTTTTTCAGAAAGTGGCATTTTTCAGGTTGGAGTGCCAATCCGGCCTCCTTTAGACGACCTAAAAGAGCTCTAAGCTTACTTGAATGATCTTCAAGTGATTTTCCATGAACGACTATGTCGTCCATGTACACGAAAAGTTCGATACCCTGAAGTCCCGAAAGGACACGGTCCATTAGCCTCTGAAAAGTGGCGGGGGCATTTTTGAGGCCAAAGGGCATGCGCGTAAATTCAAGGTGGGCAAAAGGGGTAGAAAATGCTGTTTTTGCGCGAGATTCGGGATCCATTGGAATTTGATGGAATCCCGAGGCCAAGTCTAAAACGGAGAAATATTTAGCGCCACCTAGTTGATCAAGTATTTCCGAGATGTTCGGTAGGGGGTAGGCATCCCCTACAGTTTTCTCATTCAAGGCGCGATAGTCGATCACCATTCTCCAACGTTTATTTCCCTGTGCATCGGACTTTTTAGGCACGATCCACAAGGGTGAGTTATATGGAGAGTCTGATGACTGCACTATGCCACTTGCGAGAAGTTCATTGACCTGCTTACGGACCTCTTCGCGAAAGACATTCGGATACCTATAATTTTTGTGAAATACGGGCTTACTATCGGTGGTAATAATTTTATGTTCTAAAACTGTAGTTGCACCCAATTTGTCTCCGGGTAGATGAAATTGGTACAAATACTCTCCTATTGTTTCGAACAAATTTAATTTTCATCCTCATTAAGGTCGTAAAGATCAAGGACTTTTAAAAGAAGAGCGAACCTCGTTGCTCGTTCTTTCTGTCCTTCTTTGGTATTTGAAGAATATATACCAGTTCGCGCACGTGGTGGTACCACAGTACACTTTTCTAATTCTACAGGTGCAAGGGTGAGTTGTACGTCACTGGAGGTACAGTTAGTGGCGAAGCACCTTGCTATATCCCCACTCCTCGTGACCACAGTCTCGCCTATGAAGACACTAGGCCCTGCGTCAATTTTTCTAATGTACCCTTCTAATAAATTATTTTCTTTTAAGGGAATTTCTACCAAAATTTTCGACCTCGCGGGGAGACAAAGGGTTTTATAATTGACAGATTGTGAGCTTCCTAAATGAAAATCGATACCCGCTACTGAGAGAGTGGCACCCTGCTGCTTTAAAAAAGCCATTCCCAAAATACCATTTTGCAGAATTGGAAAATTATTCGGTACTATGTGGAAGTGCGTTTCGAATCCATTAATAAATGTTTTAATTTCGCCGCGAGTAGACAACATCTCAGGGGCAATTCCGACCAGATGATAAATTCGATTTCGATTAATCCAAGTTCGTGAATTGACACAATATTCTTTGATCAAATTCAAATCAGAACCAGTGTCAATCGTGAAGGAAGCTCTACCCCTACGAAAACAATTATCTTGCAATGTTAATGTTGGGTTTGACCTAGATTTGTCGGAACCGATACTGAGCACGGCACGCTTTCGGGACGGTAATTTGGGTTCAGGGACGTCACGTTCGGGTTGAGACGCCCCTGGCGAGAGTTTAAATCGCCCTTTGACATGAAGCGGGATCTTTTGTTTTTTCGTTCTTTGTCGTGTCTTTGTTTTAACCTACATTCATTTATTAAGTGGTTATCATAATCGCAATAGGTGCACTTCTTGCTACTACTTGGACCTTTTCTTTTATCATTATTTACGTTTTCTAACTTGGGACAATTACGCTTATAATGCCCAAATTCCTCGCAATTAAAACACTGAATAGAAGACAGTGATTTTCCCTTGCCGTTTTGAGAGTCTATTACCCCCTCAATTTTCGCTACGCGCTTTTGTAATTCAAATTTGTCACTATTTTGAATTTTATTATCGCGTGACATCGGACGCATGCCATGGACACTGTTCCATGTCGAATTTTCTAAATCTACCTCGGCAGCAAGCTCGATAGCTTCATCTAACGTGGTGGGAGACCTTTCTTTAAAAAAATATAAAGTTTCGCGATCCAATCCCCGCATAAAACTTTTAATAGCATTTTCTTTATATTCCTGGCAACGTTCCAGACCCCTATCTCCTGGATTTTTGTCCATGACCCGAATAATTATTTTATTAAGTATGTCACTTACGCGAATCCCATAATCAGCCACATTTTCGCCCTGTTTTCGCGTGATTATGGCGAGCTCTTGCGCCAATTGACTCGCGTCGGCTCTAGTTCCGAAAGCCATTTGTAATGACTTTAAAATTTCTTCTAAGGAGGCTCCCACCATATTTTGAATATGCTTTCGAGCTTGCCCTGTTACCTTATTTTTTATAAACATTATAAGTAGGTGCATGTCTGCCTCTTCTACCGAGGCGGCAGCGGCACGACAATGCTCGATGAACATGCTGACAGACATGTTCGTTCCATCGAAAGATGGGATGATATCTCGAGCTAATTTCAAGACACCACCCACCCCTCTGCTATTGACTAAACTGTCGCCAACATGTCCAAACTGCATTGAGGATGATGACCCTTCCCGAATTACGAGATCGTGAAGAAGGTGACCGGGGTGACCCAAATGACCCACCTCACGATCCGTTTGCACTGATACCACGCTTGTCGGTGCAGCCAGTGCTGGCGGTGCGGGTACCGTTTCTGTTTGTACTAGTGGTAGCGCATTTTTTGATTTCCTATTTTGAGCGCGTGTTTTAGGCATTTTGATAGATAAAAATAAAAACCGAAAGACAGATAATAATCTTAAAATTAAACACTTTCCACCTTCGATTTTAGGATTTTAAATTGTGACTTCAATATTTTAAAAATTGCATCTTATATCTTGATTCAATTAGTTAATGCATTTGAGAATTGAATAATTTAATTCAAGTAATATAAAACTCTAAAAATTCGATAATTTAAAAGAAATTCAAGTGACAGAAAAAAATTAATCATTCAAAATTTTAAAATTTAAATAAATGTTACAACTATAAATACCAAAATAAAATTTAAATGAAATTTTAAGAGAAAGATAAAAGGTTTAATTTAAGAAATCATTTTAAAACCAGGATTATTATTATTTTAAAATTGAACCCAGAAGAAGTCAAATATGATCAGTAAATTTCCTAAATAAACAAGTTGAAAGGAAATAAATACTCAGAAAAAGTTCTTATTCAATCAAAAACAAAACTCTTTGACAAGGTTCCCTTGATTTAATATAAAAATGTTTTTACATTAAAAGAAAATTTATTTGATTTTAATAAAGCACCTCACGTGTTTTCTTCATTTAAAGAAATTATTTGTTTTAAATGATTTTCTTGATTCAACAAAACAGTTACTAGGAACAATCATAGAAATAATTCCCTTAGAGTCAGTAACTTGAAATAAGCAAATTACTTACTTGAAGCAAAGAAAGATTTTTCCTTTAATCAACATTACAAATGTGCCGCGAGATTGCACAGAATAAACCAGTTTGATTATTTTACGTTACCACATCTTTCAGAACACGTACTGTCAAATTTTCTTTGCGAAGACGGACGCCTCTTGATAATAATTTAAATCCTGACCTCATGTGCACAATTTCGTCACAATTTATTTTTTTTATCTTAAATTTCATGAAGAATCCAAATTAGGAAAGAATAAAATTCATTTACACACAAAAAATATTAAAATAACTTTTTCCCTCAGGCGAACAAATAGACAATGTAAGTTTCTTGAAACTCGAGTTGTCCAATCCGATTATTCAAAAATATTCCCATGCAAATAAAAACGATTTTTTTTGTTTGTTTTGCTTTTTGCTTGCATTTAATTAGAGTTATTATCGTTTTAAATTAAATGGAATCATTTGCTTCATGAGGAAGCCATTTTATTATAATTTAGTATTGAATTCAAAGAAAATGTTTATCCATTTTAAACTAACCCGTTCTATTTTTCAACCGCAACGTTTACTCCACTTAAAGAAATGCACAGGTCAAAATAGAACATATTTCTTTAATTTAATGAAATTCTCATTTGAAGCAATTAATAACTTCTGCAAATATTTGTTTTGAAGAAACAAAACAACAAAAACTTCTCTAAATCAAACAAACGCTTCTTTGGCCGTATATCAATATTAGAATTCCCTTGATTCAAAGAAAGCTTCCCTGACTCAACAAAACCTCCCTCTAAGTGAAGTCACAAAATAAAAATCAGAATATAAACTATTCAAAGAAGAACACAAGTTATACATAAAACCTGAAAACATACGCAAGAATAAAAACCTGAAAAAACGCATAAAATATTCTCAAATATGTGTCAATTTCTATCGAGGCAGAATCGCAAGTTCCCTGACTAAAACATGTCTAAAAATTCAAACTTAAAGTCTAGAACTTACTACTTGTCGAAATACGGTGCGTGACTCTGAAAAAGCAAAACATTTCACAATTTTCACCTTTTTAACACTGTTCACAAAAATTCACATAACAATAATCCCGTCGAACACGTTATCCTTCGTCCTAGAAGTCCTCCAGGATGGCGAATTCCTTGACTAGGTCCAGATCCATCAGGTCCATGTCCAGGTCCTCCGTTGCGATCGCACTTCACGTACGACCGATGGAAGATCAGCAATAGAATCCTGACAATGGATTCTCTTCCAACCACGCATCCGCCTGCACTACTGATTAGCGTAATCAGCAACGCAACCCGATGAGAAAACCCAAAATTTTAGGGAAAAAATCCTCGGGATGGTTGGGGTTGATAGTGTTAGTGGTCACACTCGTCTTGGCAGCATCCTGGTTGCAGAAAATCCTCGTCGTCTCCCAGCTTGAATCTGCCGCTCGTTCGGGCCGGAAAACTACCCTTTGTCCAACTTCCAGGAACCGGATTGAGTCAAACCGTCGATTTCCTTCTCGAATTTGTCACTTCACTTCTCACCATGTATCGTCCGAACTTAGTCACTTAAAATTTAAAATTGTTCAATTTCACATTTAAAAAAAAAATATAATGTTAATGTTCAGGTGCAGCAATCCCACCGCTGTCACCAAATTTATTTTTATTGTTACGTCGGCACTTGAGCAAGATGGCCAACGCAAGCGCGAATATTCAAATCCAACGATGATTTGAAGAAGTTCCT
>JAWWLR010000004.1:72005624-72020145 GCA_035041075.1 Acraspis erinacei | reverse complement strand
ATTACAGACAAAAAAAGAGGATACTTAAGCGATTAATTGAAGAAAGAAAAGCTAAAGTTAGAGCGGAAAAATATAAGAAAATACAAAACGACTTTGAAGAAAGCAAGAAATAACTTTACAAAGAAATGAAGGGAAACAAAAGTACAGAAGTTGTCAACATTAGAAATAGTAAAGGGGAAATTCAATATGAGGTAGAGGGGATGATAGACGCTTTGACAGACAATTTTAGGGGATAATCCGGAGATGAAGATATAGAAAACCACAATCGCGATGTAGAGCACGATGGGTTAGAAAACTCAATTGAGAAAGTCTGCGTCACTGAGGTCGGTTAAGATGGTTCGTGCATGTTGATAGAATGAAGGAAGAACGATTAACGGAACAAGTGTATCAAGATGAAGTAAAAGGCAGCGTGCCCAGGGGCAGCCCGCGGAAAGAATGGTTAGAATGTGTGAATGAGACTTTAATTAGAAGGGACATAAGGAGCCACACAAACACGAGAGCCTGCATGAAAAAATGCATGGACGTGAAAGAAGCCAGATAAATATGCCAGGACAGAAAAGTATCGTGTCAAATGGTTAATAAAAAGATTTTCAGTAGAGTGAATGATGCCTGAAACAAAGACCTTGCATACTAATGGACCCAAGAGGGGAACCTCACATGACGACTTTGTGAGGATCCTCACTTGGGGTGATTTCTAGAGAGATTGATCAGCAACCTGGGTCAATCTAAAAATTCTATAACCCCATTGTCACACAATACCCGTCCCCACCGAGTGAGTCAAGCCTACCCCGAAAGGGAAATGGCACTGCAGTGGTATATTATTAAGTACAATTTATGTATTTTTTTATTAGTAACATTTTGCTACCATATTAAATTTCTGAAAATTGTTCAAATTTAATAGACATAAGTAAAATGGCATTATGGGAAAAACTTATTTTTAAGAATTTGAAGAAAATTTTTAGCTTTTTAATAATTTTATAAGATTTTGAGATTAAATTTTTTTAAAGATTTGTGGGAAAATTTTAAACAGTTAATGTTTAATTGTGATAGAATAATTTTGAGCTTTAAAGACTTAAACATGGTTTCAAAATAATATGGAAGATATTAAGACAATTCCTCTAAATTTCACGATTTAAACCAAATTTAGGTAAACGCAATTTCGCAGGGCGTCAAGAGGATGACCAGTATATTAAGATTCATGGGAAAATTTCGAAAGAGTTTTTCACTAATCAGTTCTACGAGGCCGTGAAAAAGGTTGCAAACGTTCCAAATTATTTCCTAATATTTAAAAAAATACTGTGAAAGATTGTAATGTCCTTTTTGAAAAATTCACGATAATGACAAAACTTCTTTATGTTACTAAAACAAATTTCTTTAGATTCTTTAATTTTATAAATCAACTTTAAGAGAAAATGGAAAAGCATTTTAAAGTATTTCAAAATATTTCCTTAAATTTCGAAAAAAAAGTAAAAATTTTTTTACGGCAAACTGTTTTAATTTGGTAACATTAACTAGTGCGAAAAAGTAAAATAAAACCAATAGATTCATTAAATATTACGAGGACTTGAAAATAATGAACAAGATGTTTAAAATCTATGAGATTAACAAAATTCAGATTTGTGTTAAAGTTTATAAACAAAATGAAAACCCGTACGTAACAAACGCGTAAGTCTGTGCACTAATAGATTTTTCTGAAATTTTAAATTATTTTTCAAAATTGTAAGAAAAACTATATTTTAAAAAGGTTCTTAATATTTTATAAATTTGTTAACATCCTCAAAATATATATTTTTTAAATGTTCTACATTTTTTTAACCCATCTGAAATATTAAAAAAATCTTTTCTAACTTTCTTCAAATATCTAGTAAATTTTGGAATATTTTGAGTTAATTTTTTACATTTTAAAGAATTTTTTAAAATGCCCAGAAAAATTCGATTTATCGAAAACTATTTTTAGGAATTTAAGAGGTTTTTCACAGATTAAAAATATTTCAAAACTTGGAAGCATTTCCGAAGATTTATCGAATATTTATTATTTCTGCCAAACTTCCAAAATTCCTAAATACGTTTTGACAAGGCTTGACTTTCCCCCGATATTTTGTAAAATCCTGTAAAATAAAATTTTTGTTGAATCTTCTAGATTCTTTTTTGATGCACCTGAATGATAAAAAATATCTCATACTGTTGTAATGCAAATCGTTCCCTTCAACTTTGCGTTACATGGATTTACTGAATTCACTATTACTGAATATAATTTCAGCAAGAATATAAGTGCTCAGAAAATTTGGCATAAAAATAGTTATTAGAGAATTGGATAAATGATAACAATTAGTACAAAAGTTAGCTCGTGCAGGCGCGCTCATATAATAGTCTAGTATTAAAAAAAAAACTAATTTTTGGCCAACTCACTGCTTCTTTTGTTTTCGCAGAATTGAATACCTAGAATATCTCTACTCTTATAATGTACAAAATAATACCACGAGAAAAGAATAGAAAGGAATTGCGGGTAGGCTTTAAAGTCTACTCTTGTCTACGAGGGTGGGGGGGGGGTCCAAGATAAAAACAATTGTCCACATGGTATATGGAAATCCACTAACATTTTTTTGAAAGTCGTTTGATGATAAAATGTGACCCTAGGCACTTTACTTCGAGTAAATACTTTATAAAACACCTCAAAGGCGCATTTAGAGAAAATTTAGGCTGGCGAGTGTTTAAGGTTTACATTACCACCCCCAACTGTCAAGCTGAGAATAAAAATTCGAACCAGTACCTGCTGAGTGTTGATGTAGAGATAAGGTGGAAAGGTCAGGTATCGCATATGGATTTGATGAATGTGGAGCCCATCCTTAAAAAAGAAATTATGAAACTTTAAACCTACAAAGTAAAATTTTCCACTAATATTAGTAAATAAGAAGTATTTAAGCAATATTTCTTATTTTGACCCACAAAAGGCTTATGCTATAGAAATTGAAAAAAATGCAATTACAGCTCATAAATGTAATCAATAAATGTAATCAAGACGCGTTTCTAGATAGTCCCAAATTTAATTTTGTGTTCCTCGTTTTAAATCCCAATAATTTTCTATCGTATGAAAAAATTATTTCTACTAAGAATGTAAATAAGGTCGATGAATGTAAACATGTGCTTCTATGCTCTTTATATCAAATAAATACTTTATGAAACAACCCAGCGGCGGATTTAAAGGATGTTTGATCGGGTGGATCAAAACATCTCAGTCCCTTTATATTTGAGAACCTGAGAAGTAAAATTAGAACCCGAACCTGAGGTGGGTTGTTGTCCAGATATCAGGCTATGAGCTGCATGATCAGTACTGTAGTCGTTGTTATAAAGGTTCTGGCGCAGCTGTTCCGCTAGGTGATTAACTGCTGTAAAAAATGAATAACGCTTAAATCCAAACAGAACTACTATTTATCGAGAATTGGATACACAGAAATCGTATGTTTACATGTCAGTACACAAGTTTTCTTTTAATCCTAACAATTTTTTATCGTATCAAAATCGTAACTGTACTACAAATATTTGATCAAACACCCCAGAATTCATCCATGCCCAACTTCAATCGGGATGATTTAAGGAAAGCTAACGTTGGCTAATATCGACTGATCATCCGAATATTTTTGGAATGCACCGTGCCTTCTCTTTTAGGGCTGTTCACGAATGTTTTTCTCCTGTGCTTCCTTAATCCGGGATTTTCAGAGCGAGTACTCTAGATGGATAAAATTACGCATTTTCCTCACTACTGATATTGAGTTCAAGGCCGAGTCTTTCAGCAGACACCTCAGCTGCTTTGAACAGAAATGCTCATTGCCTGCGTCTTCGTGCTTCCTGACGTTTTTAAGAAACCGTGTGATGTAGAGTCACAGAAAGCAAGCCTTAAGTTGTATGATTTTGTTTGTATACATAACCTTTCGTGTCCCGATAGCAAGGGATCTCAGCAAGTTGTGAAAAGGGTTGGTGCGCTGATGTACATACTACTTGCTTCTGGTACGACCATCAAATCCAACAGTCGCGCTGTTGGTACAGTTATTGTAATTCTGAGCAACTAGGCCCTGGTTTCGGTTCGATTCATTTATTTAATTCATTCATTCAGCAAAAACATTTCTGTGAACATTCAAATAAGTGTATGCACGCCCTCGAGAAATTTTGAAAAGGTGCGGAGGTTTTACCGATACTTATTTTTGTTTACTGTTACCGTCAATGTGTACACTGCGCTATAAATAATCCCGGGGTTGTTCTGAGTAAATTCGAGCAGGGCTATGTAAATGTTCTATTGCGCCCATACTTGAAAAGCTTCCAATAAAAAGAAGAATCTGTACCTGTGAAATCATTTCTGTCATTTGGATTTGACGGTCGTGGACTCGATTCTGTAAAAAAAGATTGTTCTTAAAATGTACACCTTAACATTTTCTGCAAAAAGTTTTAGATTAGATTAAATATATAGAGTTAGGAATTAATAATGGCAAAAATAGTAACGCAAGAATTATTTATATTAATTATTTTTTCCAATATTATAAACTTATTGTTTTTAGAATGAAAAAGCGAGAGTAATGCGTTGGTCATTTATTCGGATCAGTTACGTACACTCAAACTCCAAAGCTACGAGCTCCAAATATATAAGCGCCTGCACAGATTCAAGCATGTACTATCTGCGGAACCTGTGTCCGTAGCCTGTGTGAATTCTTACACAATACACTTGAAATCTAAACGTCACAGGAGTGGGAGTCTCTTTCACAGTTGTATCTTTGGAGATCCCGACTCCTGAACTCCTCATATCTTTGAAGCTCGAGAGTACCAGTAAAATGAAAAATTAATTTTTCATATTTGTGTCCAGTCGAGGAATATGATTTGTGAAAAAAGCATTTTGGGCATTTTGCAGGAAATAAATTATACGATCCTCAAAATTAAACCTCAGAAAAAGCTGTACGGGGTATTTAATACTTTTTAATAATCAAAATTCGACTACAGATGCTGAATTGATGAAAACCAACACATCTCTATTATAATATAAAAATAAAATAAAGCTCAAATCGAATTTTGGAATATTTTTAGCTCTAGAATCACCAACAAAAATGTCCAACTGTATTGTATTGTTACTATAAAATTCTCGAAAAAATTATTTTTTGAAGAAATCATGCATGAAATGAAGGAGATAATATTTAACATTGAGGGCTGTAGCCCAAAAATCGGAATTGCTATTTTTTGGAATCACAAAAATCAGTGTTTTTATTGAAGTTAGCATATTCAAGGAGTACAGATGTCAGAGACAATTTAGCATGCAATAACTGTGCTTGATTTGGGATGCACGTCGAATTTAAAGCCTGCACAGATATTGTCATACCAACGGTTCACTTTCACAGATGCTATCCTCGCTACTGTGGACGTCTTAACTAATCCGATCAAATTGTCAACTCAAAAGTTGTGCACAGTTGTCAGAGCACCTTTTGCAATCAATTGAATATTTTATCCTATCAATTGAGACGTAGGCAGAGGACGTTTTGGGAGAAATATTCAATCGTATTGTTTCAGAAGTGAATATTCGAGACGGAACCATCTTTGCACGTTGATTTTGAAATGAAAAAGTACTGAAAATTTATCACGGATTACGCAAAGATCTGTGAGCGACTCACTCGTCTTACTGAAAATAATGTACAATTCTTTTGGGATGACGAGCCAGCGCACACCTTCCCAGACTTGAAGTTAATCCTGACGATATCAACGGTACTGGCGTATCCGGACTGCAGGGTCCCATTTTACGTAGAAACGGATGCAAATGGATTGGCACTGGGTGTACTCGTCACTCAAGTTCAGAACGCTTAGGGGCGCGTGACCACGTACGCTAGTCGTGTACTTTCCGACGCAGAGCGAAACTACTCAATAAAGCAGCATGGATAATTGGTCTTAGTATGAGCTATAAACAAGTTCCCATATTAGCTAGAGGGCTACTGGTTCAATTTTAGAAAAAAAAATACAGGAGCCTAAAGCGGCTCTACAACCTGAAAAATACGACCGTTACCTTGGCCCGATGGACCTTGGATCTGCCGGAGTATGATTACGAAATTAAAAACTGGAAAAAAGCAATTCATCACGCTCCATGTGCTCAACCGAGAGGTTATAGGAGCCAACGAAACGTTAAGGAAACCTGGAATATCGTGGCGACCGACGTAACGGGTCCGTTGTTCCCAAGCAAAAAAGGATACGAATACTGGATAGTATTCCCCTTTCCTAAATATCGGAAGGGAGCCATGTCCCCAAAAGAACTTTCTCGGTCTAGTGGAGGGGAAGTTTGAGTTGCCTGTCAAAGACCTGTCTGTCTGGACAACTCACGTATCAAGGGCTCATATATCAAGGGACTCACGTATCAACTCACACATAAGGGCACTGATCACTCAATACCAGGATCTGAGTTTCGTAAACCATGACAGATACTACAATCTTCATCAGAGGAACACACAGTTAAGGAAACCGACGCATGTGCTCTCAAACAAACGGTGTCGTGTGTCGCAAAAATTAAACCCGTAATTCGCAGCCGAATGCATGGTGGTAGAGGTTATTTCACCGAATGTATGAAAAATCACTTCACAAGATGGTCGTCTAACAGACCGTTGTCACACCTCACATCTTAGGTAATATAAAGATGTAGTCGAGATGAGTGAAGGTCCAGATGGGCCCAGCGAGCTGGCTCGACAGGCTCAACTTCAGAGAGAACTGCTCGAGATGCAAAATTCTGACTCGGAAACAAAGAAGCCTGTTAGTGCGCGCTCGCAACAGGATCCGCGAACCTGTAATCATGGCCAACGAGATACGAAGCCCACCACCAGCACCAAGAAGCATCCTCTCCGTGCAAGAGAGGCCAAGGTTGGCAAACCATGGCGGTTTGGGCCGACCTTCAGTTTAGAAGGGTTCAATCTCCCATTATGTGAAAGCAAACTCGTGAATTCCAGAGGTTTTGGGTCAAGTGTGAGGGTAAAAGGACGAAAAGTACCTGTGCTTCCCCAATTTTAAGCTTCCGAAGTAATAGAAGGGTGTGTCTGGCAGGCAATTCAGTGTACTTTAATTTTTTATTTTTATTAGTTGATCATTAGAGGCCCAGATGGTAAGGTTCTTGTCAAATATCCACGTTTTGAGACCCCCGGAATAAAAAAAAAAGGGTTTTTACCTTTTTTCGATAAAGATAAAATTACCGTAGTTGTGACATTCCATGTTGAACACCCTAAAAGATTATTCCTAATAATTATTTCTAATATATTAATAAACTAATTTAGCTAATTAAAATTTAATTAAGCCATTCCAATGGTACATGTACTATTGTACTTCCGTTCTTGATTGTTAAGCAAAATAGAAACCATTTTTTGAAAAATATTCAACCGTTCGGCCTGAAGCTTTTGTGCGTTTTCTTACTCTTATAAATCTCCTTAAGTGGAGAAAGAAAGAAGGCTCGAATGATTAAAGGTCCTCTGGACTGATCCTTACCCACAATTTGAGTATGCCAATGTCGACTTTGACGCTCGGCTGCAAATCGAGTGCACCGCTTCAAGTTTTTCGCCTTTGTTTATTTTACTTTAGTGTAAGCTTAAAACCCCAATAATTATGTGGGAACGTTAAAGTTTGTAATATGAGACGTCTGTAAATCGAACCGAGATCACTCATAAACTGACAGACTTATAGCCCAGTTTTATGACATGCGATTTCCAATCGCAATCCTGGGTTTACTTGAGTTATCGTGGATTAAAAATGTTTATGTTTATCTTATTATATCCCGAGAAATATTTAGAAGAGACTTCGAAGCAAGTGGTATCGTTTCGCTACTGAGGTCGCCACAAGAAATCATTGAGGCAAATCTGAAAAATGATTTAATAAGATATTGTATCCAATTTCAATATACCTTTTCGAGTTTTTTTATATTAGGTTTGGAAAATGTCTAAACCAGCAAGAAAAGGAAATGTGTCAGAAAGTGCAGTGCTGGAAGAAACTTTGAGATATGGAAAACCTTGTCGAAAACTCTACAAGATCTGCATTCGGCAAGAACACTGCATTTAAAAATGTCCAATGCTATTTTTTTTAAAAAGCTGAATTTAGACGAAAACAAAAGACATTCTAATTGCATCGAACAACTTGTTGAAGATGGAAAAAAGTGAATCTGAGTGTGAACCTGATGAAAGCTGATCTGCGACAGGAAAAGTTTTCAATTTTAAATTTAACTGTATAAAAGATGAATTTTTTGAAATTCATTATTAAAAAAGTGTATGCCTGCCAGCACAGTAATAAAATTAGACATATTATCTGCACTTCTATATAAGGGGAAGTTTTTTAACGTCATGGGATGATTTTGGAAAATTGATTTTGGGGGCATTGGAGAGCCTAAAAATAGCCTTCAATCCTGATGTAATCAATTTTCAGATTAGTGCATATTTAATTTGTAGGGTATTTTTTATGATAAGGGTTGTTTTTTAAATTTTTACGTCCTTCATGCAGAAGCCTTCAATGGGCCTTCAATGCTCATGTACACACTTTTATTATTAGTTCATATTTAGTGCACTTTATCAGCACTTGTAAGTAAGGGGTATTTTTTTAACTTCAAGGGATGATTTTGCGCAATTTTTTTGGGGGCGTTGGGGAGCCTTAAATGAACCTTCAATTCTGGTGTACCTAATTTTCAGATTCGTGCAAATATAATTTTTACAGCAGTTTTTTAAGGATTGGGGTTGGTTTTTGAAAAATTTCGCCATGGGAGATGCAAGAGAGTTCAGTGAGCTTTCAACGCTGATGTACCATTTTTTATAATTAGTGCATACTTCGTGCACTTAATCAGCACTTCTTAGTAAAGGGTAGTTTTTTAATGTCAAGGGATGATTTTGCAACATTGATTTTGGGGGCGTTAAAGAGCATAATATGACCCTTCCATTCTAGCTTATTCAATTTTCAGATGTGTGCATATTTAATTTTTTGAGTAGTTTTTTTATGATAAGGGTTGTATTTGAAAAAATGTACCAGGCTTCATGCAAGAGCCTTCAATGAGTAATCAATCCGGATGTAGTCAGTTTTATGATTAGTGCACATTTAGGGCACTTAATCGGCACTTTTAAGTACGGGTTAGTTTTTTATTTTGAAGGGATTGTTTTGAAAATGTAGGGGGGGGGGGCGTTGGAGAGCCTAAAATGTGCCTTCCATTCTGGTGTACTCAATTTTCAGACTCATTCAGATTCGGGTACAGTTTGACCCCATCTGGTCAGGATCAAGGACAGGTAAGGATCAGAATGTATTCAGCGACCCCAAAAAAACGTCCAAGAATAAAGGTTTTCTCTAATTCCATGGTTTTCTCAATTTTGACCTTTGGTTCCAATGATTTTCTTCATTTTGACCTTCACTTGACCTTGATCCTGACCTGACGGGAATCCCCGGTTTCGGTTTCAGCGACCCCTAAAACGCCTGAGAGTAGAGGTTTTCGCTGATCAAACAGTTATCTCCATATTGACCTTTATTTAGCATTGATGCGGGGTCAACATTTTCCTGGATTAGGATCCAGCGACCTCAGGAACGTATGGGTGTGGTTGCTTATGTAGAATTGCAAAAAAATATTTTTTGGGTTTATGTTAATCGCCTAAGCCTAATTAAAAATTGATCAAAATGGAGAATATCTTTGAAAAAAATGCAATTCTCCAGTATTATTCTGTGACAATATCTTTAAAAATGATCAATTCTGTAAATAAGTGCGTGTTCTGTCATGAATTACGTATTACCACACTGTAATTGAAAACTGGACGCAATGTGTATGAGCATATCAGGATCACCTAAAGATTATAGTGAGCGATTTCCACCATAAGAAACGTTATAAAATATAATGAAACGAGGGTATACTTTTTGTCAAATCACTCAATTTTATATTTTTCACTACAATTTAACATACTAAAACTATTTAGTGAATGTTTTAAATATTTTTACTACGAAACCAAATTTAAATGTAAGTTTAGTAATTAGCGGAAAGCCAGATAAACTTGACAGACGTTAAATAATTTTGGGGATAATAGAATTTCAAAAGATTTTCAAAAAACCCTACTTTTGTCGACATTTTTTTTTAAATCGCGAAAAGAATTAACTTCTCGGGCTAGGGAACAGTCGACCTACATTTTTTTAAATAAACAATGAGAATGAAAAAAAATGGATACAAACTGTTTTGATAACAAACGATAGTATATGAATGTGAAAGTTCTTTCACCTCTCTTCAAGAGGAATGAGTATTTGAATTGAAATAATATAACGGAAAATGAACTTTAAAATATAGTCGGTATCTGAATATTGGATATGTTAATATAAGATGAGATTTAAGATAAGATATTAGATTATACTTACGAACAGAATTGAAATACATCATTAGAGTTGATAGCAGATTACAAGTATAAATCTTCATGTTTATAGAAACAGAGAAATAATTTAAAAATCGTTTCGGGTCCTATAACTGAGAAAAATTTGAATATTTTCGTCTTGTGTACATGATAGAATTCATTGCACTATTGACAAAAATTATTAGAATCATCTAGAAGGTGGAATGTAGGTGACATACTTACGAGTTGGCCACATTCAATCTTCATGTTCATGCTTCTTTGTTCTAAAATGATAAATATGTACATACACTGAGGGTCGTTAAACTAGGAGCGCAAGAGAGAATATAGAACTTTCTCGGAGATACAAAAAACTTTAGAAAAATTAGGTTAAGAATTTAAAAAAAAACAGCTCCGGGAATATCGAGAAGCTGGAAAGAATCAAATAAAGATAAATTCGAAATACTGACTCAATGAAAAGTTACTCTGGGTCAATGTGGGCTTTGGTACAAAAGCACTTACTTCCAAAGATTTAATTCTCTAAGGAAATCATTTCTGTAAATACTACTGAATCCACGTCTGTAAATGTTAAAATAATTATTGTAGTTCATTAAATTTAAAAAAATTCTCAATCAATTTGATCAAATGCTCTTCAGTTAAAAATTATCGAAAACATTTTTAGAAGAACATTCTCGCAAGCAAATGCATATGTGTGTGTGCACGCTTTGGTGCCAGTCACTCTTTTTTTGTCAACACGATACATGGAACACAGTTTTAAGTAAACTGATAAAAATCGTTCTCTAATAACTTTACTGGTTTTTCGAAAATTATCGGATTTAATGGACTAAATTTTTCGTCAGTCTCGGATATTCCCTTGAAAATACTTTCTCTAAAATAACGAAAATTATGAAAGAAACGTTGGTACCCAATGTTTGGTAGAAAAATAAATACTGCATGAACTTGTTTTTTTTTATTCCTTTTCGCTCATCTCTTTCTCTCTCAATCTCAAATTTCAATGCTTCATTTGCGCCATTCATATCTGAAAACTGGCCAAAGGATTTCTAATAATATTCTTCAGAATTTTTTTAGAACTTTTTAAATATTTCCTAAATCGGCTTTTTTATTATATATTTTTCTTCATTCCACTTACATTTTTAAGAATATTAATGAATGTAAACTGCACAATTTAGCAAAACAAGTCCGAAAAAAGATTATTTTAAATCATTAGCGATTTACTTATCTTCAAAAATTAGTCGTTACTTTTTTCTTTTGTAGTTTCTGGGCTCTAAATTAATGAAATAATAGGTTTAGAATGTTATATTTACACCTATCAATAAATGCAACAATGCAATATAAAAAGAGAATTCGACTTAATCCATTTTTATGTTTTGTTGATTTATTTTAAGGATTCTTAAAAATTGATGCTTAATATTCCTGTGAGATTTCAAAAACTAATTGAAATTGCGTCATAAAATCCTGATTTTCATATTTAGCGATATCAACTATGTACCATTTAATACAAAGATTTTTTCATCAATATACTGATATTTTAAAGAAAATGCTAGATAAAAAAAATTGTTGAACAATAATTTTTTCGTCAGCGGGAAAAATTGGATCTGCTAAAAATAATTGACTGTGTGGATAATAAAAAAATAACATAGTAGGAATTTCTAAATGACCTGGTACAAACGTCCGAAGTTGAGTTTCCTGAAGTCAATTTTTGTTAGCATTATCTTATTATTGAGCATTCTATTAATTAATTAATTAATCAACTTTTTTTATATTTCCTTTTAGTTTTTTTACTTGTGTAGGTGACCTTTGACAGTGCGTTCAGATATCTTTGATAGAATTTCCTTCTTTTTCCAAAGCAATCTAATGCAGTCTTCTGAAAATCAGTTGGTGAATTTGATACATACTATGAGTTTCGTACCGTCCTAAAAGTTCGCACCACCGTTTGCCAATCATCTCTCAGAATCTAAATTAGTAACATTTCTATAATTAAAAAATAAAATTCTGCCAGTTTAATTACAGAAATGCTTTTATTTTGTTTATTTTGTAATTTTAGATTGATTCATTTTTTTGGTTATTGGTTTATGTTAATTTGATGTTATTTATATTAACTTAATAACCAGGCAATAACAAACTTAAAGTAAATCTGGAATGACTAAAGCGTGGAAATCTCAGAATGAAAAGGCGTAATTTTTTTATTTTTGCAGATCTTTCATCAAAAACTGTTTAATAATTGTGTTGCGATAGAATGGAAGAAAATTCCCCGTCTTACAGTTATAATTTAAGAAATAATAAAATAAAGCTTGGAAAGTATCGGATTTATTTTTTTTTATTTAAAAAAATTATGAACATATGGCACTAGGTAAGATAAATTCATTAAATTCTAAGATAGTTCTGTCATCGAAGATAAACGCTCAATGCAATATATTACAGTTTTATTTAAACGTAGAATTGATCAGAAAAACTGCACTTATCTGGCATTTTTATGGATGGCGATGGCATGGAAAATGATAGTTTGTTTAAAAAATTGTTGTTGCTAAATCTAAATAATTATTAGGTCCTGAAAGTGAATATAATATTATTTGCAATAATAAGGAATTTTTGAAACAATTACTTTCGTCAACAAAAATAGTTTTTATTTAAAAATTGTTACTATTGGTCTAGTGGAATATGTATCAACATTGTTTCCTTAATTTAATTTAAAAAAATGAATAAAAATTATTACTATTAGTCAAATGGAAGATGTAACAAACTTAGTTTTTTTTTATTTAAACAAATCCCATTTGCGTAAAAAGTGTTTTTTTTTTAATTCTTTGAACGGGCAGTTTATTTTCATTAAGAGACATTAATCAATTTTTAAATATTTTTCTATTGTGGAAACACTAAATTATTATTTATTTTCAACTAATGATACTATTCAACTAATATTTTTTTTACATAATTAAAAATTAATGAACCAATATTGGTAAATAATCCACTAGACCCACAGTAAAAAATGTATTAAAAGAAAACTTGAAAGAAAATTATTAAAACAAACCGTATTTGTTTACATAATTGAAAATTAGTGAACTAATGCTAATAAATATTCCACTAGACCAATAGTTTTTAGGGGAAAAAGAATTTTAAAACAAAAAATTTGTGCTACGTTTCGATAGCGATCGCTATCCAAACGTAGCACAAATATATTAATAAACATTTCTGGAAAACTCTAAAGAATCTCAAAGGATTTTTTTATATCATTTTCAAAATCTTAATTAATGGACTCAAATTATTTTAGAAAATTACAAATGTTTACTCGACAATTCAAGATTTCACAAAGTTAAAATATTTAAAAGCAATACCAAGAATGGTCTCTTTTGTCAATTGTTCATACGAATTTTGAACTTTTTCGTATATTTTCTTATATTTTAGTAGGTAGTTTTGATTTCCTACCAGAATTTAGAAAAATTTACATTTAGAAGAATTTACAACTACAAGATCCTATAGGAATTTCAGGTCTTAAAATAGTTGTTCTTTTTTTTATTTAGGATAACAAAAGTTTAGAATATCAGTCCTTCAGCATCCAACCGTGGAAGCAAAAAATATAATAAGATCTAAAAAAGGGAAAATTTTATCTAAATAGAAAGGGGCAAGTTTGTAATTTTATGTAATGTTGCCATTAAATTTATTTTATGTTCCCATAAAAATAGTTTAGTTTTCTGTCCTGTTTTAAAAGAATTTTGTATCAGTATTTCTCTTCGCTTAAAATTCGATATTATTTATAAATGCTTTTTAAATTTTAGTCCGAATATGACATTCCCATAAAAGTGTTTGAAAACCTGGAAAATTTGACATAGGGTGCGTTCTCAAAATGCCGCAACAGAGATACTCCGTTTGACCTAAACCTGTGACTTCGTTTGTAGATGATTATGGTCTTACCTTTCATAAGAATCTTGTAAGAATCTGTTTTTCTGGAATTATCCGAGTGAGTCACGCCTACCCCGAAAGGGAAACAGCTTAATGGTGTAATAATAATAATAATGTAAGGACATGAGTTCGAAATTTTTTTGCTATTATTATTTTATATTCAAACTTTTTCTTGCAGATAAATTTATTCAGGAAAATAAATTTGTACGAGGGAGGCGTGTTGAATATTAGACACAACCAGGCATTAAACAAGCGTCCACTCACGGTCT
>JAWWLR010000004.1:71606127-71619930 GCA_035041075.1 Acraspis erinacei | reverse complement strand
ATCACCAAATTCCAGGTGTCGATGCTTTGACCTTTTCTTTTGAATGGTCTGTGCTCACATGTGGGGGAAAGACTAGGGCCGAGCGCGCAGCGCGAAGTAAATACGTTATTGAGCGCGAAGCGCGAGAACCAACAGTCGCGCGGCCTAGGCGCGCCCAAACTTGCGAGCCGCGCGCGTAGCGCGCTATGAGAATGTGCCCGCTAAGCGGGCACATTCGTCCATATATAAAGGTTAGTTGACGTGAAATTTTCTTTTGTTTGGCGGGCCCCATAGGTATCCGGAGCTGTTGCCTAGACACGCAATAGAGAGAGCAAGGAGGAAGATAAAGAAAAGTATCGAAATTAGAGTCTCCTTGGAAGACATATGTGACATAATTTGTATTCACTTGTCTTCTAGTCTTCTAGACAGATGCTATGAAAAATCTTATCCGCCAAAAGAGCATGATCTCTTTCATACATTTCCATATTTTCGGATGAACCTCCAGGCACTCAAGAATCTTCACAAGTAGCGAATGGTTCTTGTTGCACTTGTTAGCCTTTCGGTAGACAATACAAACCATGGGCAGATTGCGTCGATACCTGATAAAATCCTGGATAATAAACCTCCCTTTCAACAAATTCTCTCTGCAACCTGCCAGCCATCTCTTGCATCCGAGTTGTTCAACCACAGTCGTCCATACCGGTTCAATAGATGTTAATTTCCTCTCTTTGAGGATGGCTTTGAACAGCTGGTAGCTGGTGTTTAAATAAGCTACGGGCCGATAGTTTTTTAGATGGGACTAAACTCCGGTCTTAGGGTCTTAGCGTCCTTTCACTAACTACTTTGGGATGGGTTATTCTCCGCAATATATATCCGAGCTAGATGCTGGTGCGTAGAAGTAAACTTCTGCCATCAAAATTTTTTAGTTTATGTCTTTTAGCGTAAAGTGATTAGGGGCATTCCTCCACTGGAAGTTGCAACAGTTGCTTCTGACAAAAGTTACGAAAGAGTGAGGTATCTGCATGTTCTTCATTAAACTTATCAGAATCTCCATATACTTGTCCCTTTACAGTTAAGAAAGCGACTCTCACTTCATTACGAAGAAGCAGTCGTTCTGATACGGATAAAAACTAGTCTAAATTAATTGAACTAAGTTTTTAGGAGGAAGAAATTAAATTCTGTATTCTGTAATCACGGGCTGAAGGATCTTCCTCCTTTACATGAGTCAACGTCCCTTTCAATGTATATTTTCTTTCAAGGGTTCATACATTTCCCCTCGTCAGTTTCCCATCCTAAAAAACTAGTGGATCTTGAAAGGGTCAGTCGATTGTGGGTCAGGCTGCACCTGTCGATTGTGGAGCCTGTGTAATTGCATTAACGCTTATTAAGAAGGCATCATCGAGGTCGCCACCTTACTTGACATGGTAATTCGTAATTGGAGTGTCGAGGAATAGTGTAGAAAAACGACTGCATCTGTAAAATCTAGTGATCTTGAGTTCGACTATGCTCGCCTTGCGTTCGCTTCCAAGACGGCTGTGTCTCGCTGGCGGCCAGTGGCGAGACTTAGTCATCGAAAACGTGAGTGAGTCTCTAGTTTATGAATGAGGTTTACGACTTATTTTGAGGACAAGTCGGGGTGGACTTGTCTTGAAGCAAGAAGTATCAGTCTAGAGAAATAAACAGAATTTTTTCTAAAGAAATTTATATTGCCAATTTAGGGCTTTAATGTTTCCAGGGTCAAAAATACAAACTATGGACCCCACCGGCAGCACCTGCGATTATCAGGAATCAAGTATAGGTAGGCTGGAGCAAAATAATTGACATCTGCTAAGAATTAAAATTTTAGGATCGATAGAACTTGTAATTTTCTTCAATTATCTCGTAGACTATTGGCCAAAGCAAAAAATAAATAACATTTTTGCTTTGTCATCCACAGAACAATAATGAATGCAGATAAATAAAATTATTAAACCATAGAAAATAAATACCATGGATATAAATCATATAAACATTCTGTAAAATTTAATGCGGATTACTGATGACACTCGGAGGTCTTTAGAGCCTTTTGTTGTCAGTGCCCTTGAGTTCGGATTTGAGACGAAAAATTTCGACTTGAAAACAAAAATAAAGTGTCGCTGGAGGTCAGCGGCGAGACTCACAAAGTCGTCTTAGCTATATCTTGGTTATGTCTGGAACCAAGACTCGGCGAAGACCAATTATTTTTATTCGGACTTGTATGAACATTTTTCCAGTTCCAGTTGAAGTTCTACAATCGAATATGCCTTTTGAAAGTTTGTGTATTGTCTACAATGAAATATACTCCAAATATATTTTACTGATATTCATAGTACCATTTATTGTTTTACAGGAACACGATATTTAATATTAATTCACTCTCTATTGCGCCTAATCACAAAATTATTTGCGAACTTGGAAAATTGCTCATAAGGAGATATTTCGTGGATGCCGATTCGAATCAAGAGAAGAAGTTAACCGAACACTTGGCTATAAGGTTTAGCCTCCTTGCTGATTATGTTTACGGTCATCTGTGTCTTTTCATCATTGTCATATAATCTCAAAATAATATTGGTAACAGGAATATAACGTCCAACAACGTAATTATTACTTTTCACTAGTACTGGAAGTCTTTTTAGTGTTGTTATAGGCTCAAAGCGTGGAGGAGATAAATCTAAAACTTGACATTTCAGAACATACTTGTCAGAAAATTGGAAAAAAGTTTGATACAAAGGATAAGGCGGACTTTGATCGGATGGAGGATAAAATCTGGTACGGACTATTTCAACCCAATCATGTGCCATTGAGGTATCGAGCCATTCGTCAATGGGAGGTTTATAGCCCCTGGACTGCATGCTTAATTCTGCGAAGAGGATAAGAAATTATTAACTTCGTTAAAAATTAAAGTCTTTTATTTAATATAAAATTGGACCATTTAAATGAATTTTTTCAGAAAGCATCAAGATTTTGCAAAAGCGTTACGCGCATTCAATGTGGAAAATGTGCAGAGATTTCGTGCAAATTTAAGTGCGAAGAATGAATGTATCTGGAATATAAAAGCATAGTGCACCATCCATTGAAGCCAGTTGCACTTTGACGCAGCAAAATATAAGGTAACATAGTTGAGCAAATCTTAATCGATTTTGCAATTATAACTACCAAACTTTCGCTCGATAAAACACAAACTGTGAGCATTTTATCGAGACACTCGTTACAAATACTGACTTCTGTGTTACATACTTACTGTGTTATTCGCTTCACTGCTACGCCTTTCAGTGTTTGGTTGTTGAATATCAGTTTGCATCTTTAAGCCTGCATGTAATATTGCTGTTGGTTTTTCTTTATGTTTTTTATTTTTCTTTAATAATTCAGTTCCTACTATTCAAAATGACTGCAGAGGAAATTGAAGAAATGATCCAGCATCCAGCAAACAATCAAATCAAGCGGTATTACTTCACGGGCTTAAGTCAATTTTGAAAAATTAGGCGTTGCTAATGTTACATGTGGTGTATGATAGGTTCGCATGCATAATATAGGTAAGAAATAGGATCAATTTCAGGAGACGCATCAAGAGGTACTTTCCTTATATACAAATGAGGACGAGAATTTGCCGTACTTCTCTAAATACGTTTTTAGTGAAACAGAGGAAGTCTATTTATTCGAGGTGGATACATTTTTGGATAAAATGGATGTCTATGATCGAGAAACAGTTTGTAGGGATTATCAAGTAGATCCTGGTCAACAAGCGAATCTCGGACATGGTTCTGGTCTCCCGAAGATCGAACTTCCCAAATTTTCGGGCAATTATTTCCATTGGCCAAATTGCCGTGATTTATTTAATGCATTTGTTGCGACAAACCAAAAACAACATATGTTGCAAGATTGTATTATTTAAAAACAAGAGTATCTGGTGAACCTTCTAATCTCCTCAGTAATATCCTCACTACAGATGAGAACTTCACTCGAGCATGGTATCTACAAACGGAAACATGTCAAAGCAGTTGGTTTGTTGGCAAGTTCTCAGATTGCCATTTTATGTTCTCTACAGCCGGTATCTACGGAGTATGCCTCTGAGTTGCAAAAGCTTTTACAAGGAACGACAAAAGTCATCTGTACTTTTACTTTACTTAAACGCCCCGTCGAAACATGGGATGATTGGTTGACCTACATTACTGTTCAACGACTTGATCAGCATTAACGCCGGGCCTAACTAACGTTAGCTGCCCCCTTTGTCGGAAAAATCATAAATAAAGTTTTAGATTGCAGCTCTAATAAAATGACATCCAGTCATGGTTGCCATCATACCTTCATTCATGATCCACAAACATCACCAGAAACTGATGTCAAACCGATGTCTCCGCCAGGATCTTACACGCTCAACAATGAAAGGAACAACATAAACCCAGCATGTAAACTGGTAAATTCGCATGTAACCTCTAGTGCCTTTGATCCAAGTCTGGAGTATCAAGGGGCACAGTCAATTTTCTTACCTTATCGCGTTTGCCTTCCCGCTTCAATCTAGATACAGAAGCTCTGGGTATGCCTCGACTTAGCAATTACACATCGTCACATCGAGTTATCCCTCAACCCTGTTCCAAATAAAGTGAGAGTGATCTAGCTGATCAGAAAGCTAGTGCGAACTCAGCTATCTATCTCCTACTTGGAGATGAAATGTATGATCTCACTTACTGGCTCAGCGACTTACTGGCTCAGCGAGAAAAGTGATAATCGATGAGCATTAAAGTCAAAGCGTTCAATTCTGACCAGTTATCAGCATGACATGTGCAATCGAGAACGCTTTATCCAACTTCAACGTTTCTGGGAACAAGAAGACGTAACTCTACCTGCATCTGCACTACTAATTGCAGCAGATCAGTTTTGTGCACAACAATTACAGAGAGCGCATCCTAGTGATTTTGACGGACCCCACCTTGTTCGTCTGCCCCTAAAAGGTCTTATCAGTGCACTAGGAGACTTCAGAACTCAAGTTCAATTACTCTTTCTGAAGTTGGAACGTTGACAACTCAAGAATTCGGATCTTCGTGCCGTCTACGCTAAAAACATATCTGACTATCCCTCTGTAGGTCAAATGGAATTAGAACATTCAACTTTGTCTCTAAATATACCACAAGTATATCTACCCCATCACAGAGTGTTCAACGAAACAAGTACCATCACAAAACTCAGAGTAGTTTTTAATAGCTCTCAGTAATCTTCGACGGGATCATCTCTCAATGACTACCATATTCTGGACTGAACTTACATTCAGAGCTGTCGGACATCCTTCTTCAATAGCGAATGTTTGCCTTGGTGTTTTCAGCTGACTTTGAAAACCTATTTCTTTAAATTAAGATTCATCCTGGTGACTAAGACTGCCAACGCATTTTGTAGAGGTTCAAGCCCAAAAATAAGCCAATCCGTTAGTATCGGATGACCATCTATACATTTGGACTATCCTTATCACCTTAGTTGGCGTTACGCCCCATCCAGCAACTTGTCACGGACGAAGGACATCAGTGGCCTCACGCTGCAACCATCCTCTGCAGTCATATCTATATTAAAGATTTTTTGGCAGCTGTCGGTGACGTGAAATCGCCCTTAAAATTTCAGCAGGAACTCATCAATCTATTTCAATAGGGCGGATTTCCTTTACGCAAGTAGGCGTCCAATGAGATGACACTCGTGAAATGAGTCCCTGAAGATGGGAAGGCGAAATCTCAGTCTCGCTCATGGCACGACGGAGTTTTGTTTCCCAATCTAGGATTACCATGGCAGACAGCAGAAGATGAACGGTTGTTTCCTACAAACGTAGATACCCGTGCAGCACCTTGTATCAGAAAAAGAGTTATATGCGTCATATCGGAACTGTTTGACCCGCTGGGATTAATATCACCGGTCCTCATAGTCTTAAAGATTCTTATGCAAGATCTCTGGCTTATCAGAATTGGATGGAACAATCCTCTTAAAGAAGAAATCTTCCAACGATGAATTCGCCTATTTGAGAGTCTTCGGCATCTAGATACTTCTTTATCGGAGTATTGTCATACACCAGACGACAGTTTGTCAACCTCATATGTGGGATTGCTTCGCCCATTGTGAATATTCTGTATGAAAATTAACTCGAGTGACGGCATAATGCTTTGATACATTAATAAACTTAAAAAATGTAGAATCATCAATCGTTCATGTTCTTCTGCGCATTCTCGAGTCCTCACTCCAGCTGATCTCGACCACTCACGATCGTAATGGATTCGAAACTTTCAGCAGGCCCATTTCCCTTCTACTATTTCCAATATTTTAAATTAAAAAATCGAAAAGTCGCCCAAATGTGACCCACTCATCAAGCTTAACACTTTTCTAGATGCACAGAAGCTTCTGGGAGTTTATGGCCCTCTAAAACATTCTGTTTTGGATCCTGATGAGTAACACCCATATATCTTGCCATTGACGTCTTCGTTCACAGATCAGGTCGTTAACAGTTGCCACCAGCGTACCCTTCATGGGGGTACTTAGCTCACACTAGCCACCCTGAGATGTCAATTTAGGATTCCACGTGGTCGTCAGGTTGTTAAGTCGCGCATTCTGCGATGTGCTGTATCTACCCTTCATCCTACCGCGACTGCCACGCAGCTCATAGGAAATTTACCTTATAATCGCGTGCGGTGCACTCGGGCATTTCTCTACAGTGCCGTGGATTTTGCTGGTCCACTAAGAATAAGAGCAGGCCCTGTACGTGGGCAAAAATCATGTAAAGGCTACATTGCGGTTCTTGTTTTCACGTCTATTCATCCTGTATCTGGAGGCAGTGTCTGATTATACTTCTGTGTCTTTTCTAGCTGCCTATTGACGCTTTACCTCACGACGAAGCATTTGCTCCACTCTCACAAAGACCAGGGAACAAATATCGTCGGAGCCGATGCTGGGCTGAGTTGATGCTCTGGCCATGTACCAAACCACATGGCTCTTCGCTCCTCCATCAGCCACAAATTTTGGTCTAATGTGGGAGGCTGCCGTCAAATCAAGCAAGCATAATCTCAAAAGAGTTATTGGATTTTCAAGTCTAATTTTCGAGGAGATATCTACGGTATTGTCACAGATCTAGGCGTGCCTTAATTCAATACCACTACAATCAATCACTGATGGTCCAAGTGATTTACTTGTGCTTACTCCAGGACATTGGTTGATTGGAGGACCACTCCCCAATGTCCCTGAACATTCGCTTATCCCGGAGATCGTTCCTACAAATGAAAGGTGGAAAATGGTCCAGAAAATACAGGAAGATTTCTGGCACAGATCTACTTCCGAATACCTTCATTCGCTTTAAACACTTACTAAATGGCGTCAGCGTCGACAGTATGTTCAGGTAGGAGATCTGGCAACTTTGAAAGAATCTCATTTGACGATTCCACACACCAAATGGCCATTATACAAAATTACCGAGTTATATTCAGGAGATGATGTCCTAGTTGGTGCCATTACGTTTAGAACAGCTATTTTCATCTTAGAGAGGCCGATTGTGAAGCTCTTCCTTCTGATTCGTGCAAAACAAGATCTTAGATAAACCTCTCCTGGCCCATCCAGACCCTAAATTTATCTTGCCCTCCTTAATTTAATTCCGTCAATCTCAGAGCCGATTTTCACTTTCATCTAATTGGATTATCATTACAGCAATGGATATATCAAATCGGGTTTGTAATATATAATGACCGTAGAATTTATATAATGATCACTTGCGCGATCATCATTATATTTTAATTTCATCCGAAACAATTTATTATGGTTGATTTTTTGAAGTAATTGCACATAGTGTTAAAAGATTTTAAACCTCAATGTATTTATAATATTAATGTATTTTCTACAAAATAAACATATGAATAGTAATAATAATTTCTGAATCAACGCAGTTCTTCAAATAATGATATCTGAACCCGAAGTTCCGAGACAGCACCAACTCTAACATTTAAGAATAAAAAATAAAACTGCTTTCTGGTGAAGTTTAAGAAGAATTAATATCAATTTGAAATATGTCATATTGCAGAAAACATAAAGAAGTATATACCATGATTGAATAAAAATTACTTGTCAATAAAGAAACTAGGTAAAATCATTTTTAAATTTAACATTTTCAATATCCTTTCAGCTCTCGAAAACAATATATAAATCATATAATTTTTAATATCTGTCACTACATTTCTGCGATCGAAGTGATAATACCTTGGTTTTTCTAGAAGGTTATTTAAAATTTAATATCTAAATAAATAAATAAATAAATGTCAGATCCAAATTGTTTAACAATTAAAACATTTGGTCCTTGTTTTCTTCATTATATGTTAACTCAATGTAATCAATAATAATAAATTCAATAACACTATAAAAATCGACATTATTATTCCATCATGTCTGTTATTTTGCTTATATCAATATCTAACTCTTAATATTAAGAAAGACGTGCTTATGATTTTCATAAGAATACTGACCATCTGAAGTATTGGCTCTTTGCATCCCTTTCAAAAGAGGTGTTGTAGCATTATCACTTTTCTCAAAAAGCTGTGAGTTCGATTCTGTAAAAGAGCAAGGGATGTTTAAATTTACACGAGAAGAAATATCACTTGGGCTGTTTTTGTTTGTATTAAGAGTCTTTTAAAATCATTTTAAATTACAATTATTATTTTTGAATGTTATTTTTATAATGTACACAATATAACAAGTTAAAATAATTATACGATAAACAGAGTTTCTACTGATAGTAAATAAATAATCTTTAAATGGTATACTTATATTAAATTTTATTAAAAAATTGAATAAACAAACATTTTTATGAATAAAAAAAATATTAAAAAATGTACGGATAGTGAGAATCGAACGTGCAATCCTGCCGTTATCAGGCATTCGCTCTACCAGGAAGCTGTCGACGCTTTGAAATACTTTTAAACCACCACGATGACCATCCGATCGCAATTTTTAAAATTCTTTTTTCTGGAAAATTATTGAAAATTGAGTTTTCGTCATTGTTCGCAGAAAACCTCTAGCGCGTATCTTTCATTGAGGAGAGTATCAATTTAAACAAAAAATCGTACCTAAAGGTCTCCTGGTTAAATCATTTGACTTAATTAGTGAATATTATAGTATTGACATGTTTTCATAAATATTTCTAAACTTATACAAATTATTGGTTAGATTGGAGAACAGGGGAGTACCTTTGTTTTGGCTAGAAAAAATTTTTATTTGGCAACAAAATATTAGAATATTTAACTAAACGATAAATGAAGTTATTTTACAAGGCTGAAGTTTAAAGTTATTGTTACGTTTGTTACTGAGATGTCTCAAATATGGATCTGTCACGATATCAGAATGATCACAAACAATAATTAATAATAAGCAGTAACTAATTATATAAATTTTATGTCTTATCTTATCCTTTCAAATTTTAGTAAGAACCATTTATAGATTTATAACTTAAATACTCAATTAATGACTCGAGAATAATCGATATCGAGTAATCGGATAGGTACTAGTAATCGGATAGGATAGGTACTAGCTGTACCTATCCAAGATGTTTCGGCTCAAGATATTACTAGAATCCGGAGCATAACCATCTGGCATACTGAGGTTCAGCAGAATATGCTGACGGCAGCTATTCTTTCTTTTCCAATGTATATAGATTTCAAAAAGTGTCTAGATTGAAGCCCGAACCTTGTACTTAAGGCCCTTCATTATAAAGTGTAATTGGTTTTTGAATTTTGAGGCCGGATGGTTGAATATTTTCGACAAATTCTTTGCAGACGTCAGTCGTCTAGAGGCACACAGTGCCCATTTTTCGATCAAATGTTTATATTTTGTTTATTACTCAAAAGCAGAAGACCAGTAGTAGTAACGGGCATTGGTAGCTGCCTAATCATTTTCACAGCCCATAATCTATACCATAAACAGTTTATTGAAAAATCGGCTCTGTTGTTCAATATATGATTATGTAGATCACGTACGCAGAAAATTAAACAACATTATTTAACCGTACATCCTCAAAGTTCAAGAACTAATTATTCAATTGCTAAATATCTTGAACAAAAAAAGTAACCTTTAACTATTTTACATTGTTTAGATAAATAAACTTTGTTTAGAAAGTTCTAAATATCTTATACAAATGTAACCATCTTTCTTTCCGAAGAATTCCACACGCTCTGAGGTATCTATCTCCGCCGCTAATATTGTTTTCACGTTTTTTATTAATAAAAAAAATATAAACATTTTATCCAAAAACCCGCTCTGCGTGATTTTAGACTACAGAACCGGTTACAGATTCTGATGAAGGGCCTTAAATCTTAAATTTTCAGAAATCTATCTTTTATTTATGATTTCTGTTTGAGATAAAGTTTATCGATGATGTTCAGACATAAAGTTTTCTTGGGTCTTCTTTTAAGAAGCAACTAAGGTATTTTTATTTAAGTATTGTGGGCCAACGTGGCTAGGTACTCAAACTTTTGAAAGTGAACTAGAAAAATATGTAATGAAGGAATAGTAAAATTGGCTTATTTTATATAAAAGTTGAACACTTTCAACGAAATTTGTACCCGAGAAATTCAATTTTAAAAGGATAATTTCAGTAGTAATGAAATTTCATAAATAAACCTTAAAAGATCAGTATTTAGGTATGTGTCTAATTTTTCTTATGCCAAGATCTATCTCTAAAGACTAAAAATTATGTGAATGTGACTTTTATGAAAATACTAACCTCCTGAAATACTACTGCTTCCCTTCCCTTTTAAACCAGGTAATGGAGTATCAATACGTTTCGGAGGCGTTTGTAAGCTTAATTCTGCAATAGGTCCAGAGAAATATATAATATTTAAGAAATCATCACTTTTTTGTATTTATTTGTACGATAAAAACGAAGTGTATTTTTTACCCTGATTTAATATTTATCTTTGCCTGCAACAGAAATTACCTTCACATGGCAAGATTTACGATCTTTTTTTATTCAATGCAAAAATAATAATGTTACCCAATAGAAAATAACACGAAAATAAGATTTAATTTCGATTTTTTTTTGGATTTATAGTAACTTTTTTAATCGCATCACAGGGTCATCGTACCCTTTTTTATTCAAACAAAATTTGCTTATAGTCAATAATCCGCGCTATCTTACTTTTTATTGGCAGAAACCACTTTGTTTAATAACGACATTCTTGTAACAAAAATTAAATATTCAAAACACTAACCTCTTTAGCTTCCTTCTAAGAGAAAAGATTTCAACTAGAACTAAAAATTCCAGGAATATTTCATTTTAATTATTTTAAAAACTGAAAGCTTTATGAATGCTGAACTATTTAATTGTTCCTTAAGATGTTTCTAAATCAATGTGAACGTGCCTTTAAGAGAAGTTCAAACCTGTTTGATTTGGAATAATCCCCTCTTATCCTTCTTTGAAATTAAGATAAAAATTTGATACCATTTTTTGGTTAAATTTTTCTTTTGACAAGATTTGCATTAGTGAATTGCTGCCAAGTATAACTTCTTTAGCTACCTGCACAGGCAAACGCTTATGTTAACTGTGTTGCAGATCAAATTTGAATGGTCTCAAAATCAGAATTTTTAGACTAAATTTTTCAAACTTAATCATAGGTGCACTTCTATGAAAAATTCAACATTGTGATAAAGAGCTTTGGCTCATTTCGAGAGTTTCAGAAATCTTCATAATAAATGAAAACTTCTATCCCTGAACCCATGTTAAAAAATTTCTATGGCTCACCAGTGGCATAATTCTCCATAAAACTTTATTGAACTTTTCATGAAAATTCTCCTGCTTTATTGTTCACATCTATAATTCAAAACAAGACTTTTTATTCTCATGTCATTTTCTCGAACGACGAGCCATTAATTGTTTAGAGTCTTTGAAAAATATAACAATTCTTATTTTTATAAACTTTCTGCAACCAGACAAAAGGCGCCATTGAGTTATTTTATCGAATTTCCCAACTTTTTTCATTTTTATAACCTTCTTAGAATACTATATACAATCCTGAATATGTTTATGATTGAATTAGAAGATATTCTGATCAATATCTTACTTTTCAACAATTTTGATGCGAATTTTACAATCTGAGAAATGATGATAGGCGTCAAGCTTGTCCTTCTGTGGCTTTCACAATTATTATTATCATTATTCAAATTATTATTATCATTACTCTTATCAGTCATTGAAACTAAAGAGGTAACTTGAACATTTTACGTACCTGTATCATAATGCCGTGTTGACGACAGATATCAAATTATAATCATTTACAATTCAGTAAAACAATTATTCTAATGTCGCAGGGAAACATAAGATTTGAAAAACACGTCTGCAAACAAAAATTACTTGTATCTTTTTATGTCCACTCACTCTGTTGAAACTACTTTCAAGTTCAGGAAAATCAGACGAATTCTTAGAAAATAACTTAAAATCTCTCAGTATATTTGAAATCTCATTCAATATCTGAAACCATATCGAATTTATTGAAATCCTCATTAGACGGTCGAAATCTACTTTAAACTACCAATTTTGGGCCGATTAGTGTCGAAGGTGGGAGGGTTTAACGTCAAATGTTACATGGCACATGGAAAATATAGATGTGAACAATATATTAGGTTTTTTTATAGGCTTGAAAAAATTTTAATGAATTATTTTATTTCACAATTAAGCAACTGAATACAGGTTTCAACATCTTTCCCTTATTCATCTTGTTAACCGTTTTTAAAAAATTCCGCTTTCTTCTCCTGTCTTAATTTCCCTGTTTAATTTATATTCTCAGGTCTGGATAGATCCCCTTCATTGAAAATGAATTTGGTAAGAAGAAAATTTACATATTTAATTTTATAATTAAAATTGAATTTTGTTGAAAACTATTCTGGTTTCGTAGAAAATTAATATTCGATAGTACTCTCTTCCTTCTTGGTTGAAAATTCACATTTTGATAGAAAATTAACATATTTTGGTTAATGGTTCAACTGTTTTATTGAAAAATTTATTTCAAAACTTAAATTTCATTTTTGGTTTAAGAATTATTATATAACATTATTATATTCACCAATAGAAGTAAGGATGACCGACAGGATGGAGAACAAAATAAAAGCGATCTTCATTTTGTCCTATCAGAGGAACAACTACTTACTCTATCAATAAATAATTTGCTTAACAGTGGCACTAATTAACGTTCTGGGGCTTTATTGAACAATAAATATTCTCGTTATCTCATAAATGATAGCCGTTATGCTTGTTCTTCTGAGATATTTGTATTTCATTAGTCAATCTTAAGGTAAAAACAAAATGGACTACATTTTTTAAAATGATTTCACAATTGATATGCGTGTTATTTTCCGCCTGAGGAAACTCCAGTTTTCACACAGAAAATTAATCTGAATTGTATACAATATTCTTATGGGATTAAAAATTCAAATTCGAAGCAATACTGTGTAACGTGGTGACTAGCCACCACTTATTGATCCTTCCCTTATCAGATGATTAATATTAATTAAGATCTTTTAAACCGCGAAACATTCCAAGACCAGCACGAACTCAGAAATCTAATTCATTCAGCAGCAAATCTGAAAACTGTGGAATGTAGAATGAGTGCAGATTAAGTTAAATTCACTTACTTTTACAACTTATATATATTAGAAGAAGGGCTCTCCGAGAAATTGTTTGTCACCTTCTTAGTTCAGGGTTAGGGAAACTTAGGGTATGTAAAAATTCAGGCGTCCTTCTTTCGTCTCCCTGAAAATCCAGAAAATGAATCCGGAACAACATCTTCGAAGGTTTTGGAGGAAAATCTA
>JAWWLR010000004.1:71431047-71443896 GCA_035041075.1 Acraspis erinacei | reverse complement strand
AAAGATAAGGAAATTTTTTTAAAACATGGACAGATCTGGCTCTATAGAGCGCTAAGCGCTCAATTTTGTGAAAAAAATCAATTCTTATACTTTCTGGAATGGGACAAACGATGGCAGAGCGAGTTAGGTAACAAATGCTGGTTGGATAATGATGTATGTTGCGAATATCCTAAAACTGCCGGACGCTAAGCGTTCAATAATTGAATTAAATAATACGTCCCTGCTATAACTTTCAAAACGGTGGCCCGATGAGATCAATATAAAATGAGGATAATATTACAATAATAGACATCGCGCGCTGTCTAAACAAACGAACGCTAAGCGCTCGGGATGTATTCTAAAATGCAAAACGTGCTGTCGTGAGAGTGGATAATGTGCCAGCCTCAGGTCGAAACAAAGCGCCGTTATTTTAAAGATGTATATCGTGTGCTACCTAAAACATTCAAACGCTAAGCGCTCAAAAATTGAATTTACTAAAACGCCCCTGATATAACTTTCAAAAAGGTGACCCGGTGAGATCAATATCAAATGCGAATAATCTTAAAATGATACACATTGCCCGCTAGTCTAAGCGACCGAACGCTAAGCGCTCAAGATGTAGTATAAAATTCAAAACATGCTTTCGTGAATGAAGACCAGGTGCTAGCGTCAGGTCGAAACAAAGAGCGGTTATTTTAAAGATATATATCGCACGCTTCTTAAAACAATCGAATACTAAGCGCTCAAGATTTTAATTTAATAAAATCCCCCTGCTATAACATTAAAAACGGTGCCCCGGTGCTATCAAGATTAAATGAGGTTCATACTACAATGATATATGCCGTGCGCTGGTCTTACGGAACGAACTCTAAGCGCTCGAGATCTATTCTAAAGTCAAAACATGCTTCCCTTAGCGCAGATAAGGTGCCAGCGTCAGATCGAAACAAACTGAGGTTTTTTGAAAGATATATATCCTGTGCTTCTTAAAACATCCGAAAGCTAAGCGCTCAAGATTTTAATTGAATAAAACGTTTATATCACCGGAACCCATTTTAAACGTTATTTCAGTGACTTTTTATTATATTAAAATCTTAAGCGCTTAGCCTTTGGTGTTTTAAGATGCACGCGATATATATCTTTAAAATAACAGCGCTTTGTTTCAACCTGACGCTCGCACCTTATCTGCGATCATGCAAGCAGATTTTCAATTTTATACAACATATCGTGCGCTTAGCGTTCGACTAGTTAGACCATCGCACGATGTATATCATTGTAAGATTATCCTTATTCAAAATTTGTCTCACGGGGCCACCGTTAACAAAGTAATAGCAGTGACATTTTATTACATTCAAATCTTGAGCGGTTAGAGTTCTACAGTCATGGGGTCCGCGCAACATGCATCATTATAAAACCATCAATCAACTATCAGCTATTATTAACCTACCTCGCTCTGCCGTCGTCTCTCGCCATCCAGAGTACATAAGAATTCATTGCTTTCACACAATTGAGCCCTTAGCGGTGTAGAGCGTAAAAAATGTCCAGTTTTCCTCATTCTTTCCCTGTATCTTTCATTACCCCCTTATAATGTACATATTTACCAAGTTTCAGCCAAATCCACCAAAAGCTATTTTTCCATACATTTGGTGCGGGGTTCTTTATAGGTCCTTATAAAGTAACTAAGATTTTATCACCCACCGTCTACCAGATAAGTGATATCTCCAATAATAAAGTGAATAAAGTCCATGTTCATGATCTGAAACCCTATATTTCCTCATAATCGGGACCCTGCCATGACTCTTCATGCTAAAATTTGATTTATTTCTTTACTATTTTCTTTTGTTTTTCCTTATTCTGTTACAGAAGAATTATTCCTCTAGACCCTAATTCTGTTCTTTTTTAAATTTACGAAAGATGAGGAGAAAGCCCTGGACCATCCGAGTTGGAGAAATATTAGACCCTTTATTGGCATCATTAATCAGGTCAATAAAAAGTTTCCAACATTCTTAAATTTCCTAATAGATATCTTTCTCGGGGAGTTCAAAGTGTGCCATAAAAAGTTTGAAGATAAGCAAGCCACATGGTGCTCAGAACAGGAGGCCGTCTACAAATCGGAAAAAGGATTACACAGGACCACTAATAAGAAAAAAAATTCCTGAGGATCAGCGGACTTCTCTTATACGCATTTTGGGGTGCTGAATTCGAATCCGTTGAGCTTTCACCTCCAGCACATCAGGATTTTTGCGCAATTGCAGAAAACATGCTAAAATGGAGTTTTTCAATATTTTCGTATTTAAAACAAGTCGGAAATGTCTACTTCTAACAAATTATTATTTAGAAGAACAAAGTTTATACCCCAAACCCAGAAATACACAACCTACCAACCCACAAACCACAAACCAACATACCCATAAATCGTAAACCCTTCAATTCCTAACCCACAGATCCCACAAACCTAAAAATCTCCCAAACCTACAAATCCCACATCTGCAAACCCTAAACCTGCAAACTCTTGTTCCTGAAACCCAGAAATCCCTAACCCACAAACCCTGAACCCACAAAACACAACCATACCAACTCTAAACCCACATACCCTAAATCCACACACCCCAAACCCACTAACTCCACTTACAAACCTCAAACCGACAAACCCGAAAAGCCTGTTACATAAAGTATATTCGTTGATATTGTAACTAATATACTCGCTCTTTTCCGAATCCAGGAATAACCAACGAGGAGGTGGCGAAACAATATTCTCTTCTTTTTTATTTTACTTTTTTTATTTATTTTTCATTTAATTAGTTATATTCATGTGGCTATTGTCTTTTAGCAGAGTAACGCGTTCGTTTGGTTTCGAAAGATCTACAAATGGCTTTTCTTTCCTGAGGACTTTTGGCTTCATGGATTAAGCCCCAGCAGTTTTCTGCTAACATGGATTCACCCTAAACTCCTTGCCATCTCTTCTTAACGTCATTCAATTCTTAATGCATTCTCTCACCCTGTTACTCACTAAATTCACCCAAATTTTCAGGGAAGTATTCAATATGTGAATCTAAAAACTGTAATTTTAAGTTCATTAAGCAATCCATATTTTTTAAAACGGATACCATTGTCTCAACAACTTTTTTATTTTGGAGTTTTTCCATTTACCCAAAAAGACGTACTCACTTCTCTGAAACTCTGCCACGCACCCTTTTCTGTATCTCTCATAAGTTCTTCAAAATGCTCATCTGTAAAAAGATTTCTTATTTGTGAACCATCAAATACGCCTTCATTAATTTTTGCTTTAGAGAGTTTTGGAAAATTTTTAAAAAGGTATCTTAAAGCAATTAAATAAATTATTGAAACTTTGCAGTTATCTTGTGCGTATGTTAAGGAAGCGTCTTAAGAAATCCCTGCTCTCAGGCACCAATTAACGTGTACCAAATGTAGGCCTGAAGACGGTAGAAAAAAATTTATTAACTAAGGGATCCGAAGGTCCTGCGTTTAGATCCCAACGGAGATAGAGACATTTTTTTTAACAATCTTAAAGATTTATCAATATTTTAATAATATCGATTTAGACCAGTAGGCAAAAAAAATTACCACCTGAAAACAATTAATATGAATGTTTCGGTTTTAAATTTTCTTATTCAAAACTAATATTTAAATTAAGTTTAAGTATTAGTTTTGAATAGAAAAATGTTGAAGGTTTGTTCTTTATATATTTCTGCCTTAACGATTGTGTGTGTTTTTTAATGAACATTTAATATGTGAATGCTGACAGTTTTACGGATTGCACATTATATCCTGAACGTATACATGATATTCTGTTAATCGACAAAATACCTAGTTTATGTTAGTGTATAATAAGTTAAAAAACATGCAATCGAACTTTTTAAAATGATGACTATGCTATAAGCTTCAATTTTAATATACCCAAGCGAATTCAAGAATTTTTTATAACTCATCTGCGATTTCATCACATAATTTCATCATCACTTTCAATTTCTAAATATAATATATTTTATCTTTCAAATTGACAAATAGTCTCTCTAACAGAAACTTATTTCTTAAGATAAATTTTTTTAACATTAAAATTTGCTTTTCTTTCTTTTTACCCTAGTACTTACAATAATGTCTGACAGTGGGTGTAAATGGAGAGATACTTTTTGTGCTATCTCGAGTGTTATATCAGGAAGGGGAATTGGAGAATTATCAATCCTAGAACAAACGAATATTATGAAAAGAGTTTTATTATATGAGAAGAAAATTTAGATAACGATTGGACTCCAAAGATTGTATGTTATAATTGTCAAACTCATATATTTGACTATAGTAACGGACTTAAAAATGCGAAAAATTTTCTGGCCTTATGGTTTGGAGAAAACCTGAGAATCACAAAACAGATTTTTATTTTGGTTTGTGCACTACAACTGGTTACAAATAAAAAAATTTGAATACTATCGAATATCCAAAAGTGTCTTCTTTAAAGTTTCCTTTACCAATCTCAGAAGAAGAACCTAGTTCAAATCCTGAGGTTAATTTAACAAATGATGATGAAATACAAGAACCTATTCCAGTAGCACATTTGACGGTCACAAAAGAAGAATATGAAATTTCGGAATTGGTTTTTATTAAAATATAAATACGAATACGAAATACCCCTGTGTTTTGTGTGAGTCGGATAGTCGGCACGTGAACAACACTACGAAATAAAAGTGTGGACATCTAGAAATAATTTAAAAATCGGGTCTAAAAATTTTTTTTTTAATTTACTACCTGTTAAAGAAGTATTGCTTCCTCCACACCACATTAAGTTACGATTGATTATATAATTGGTTAAGGCCATGAAACCGCAAGATAGTGTCGTTTTTATATACCTTTTTCTAAATATCCAAAATTCTCTGATGCAAAAATTAATGGAGGCGTGTTTGATGGTCCACAAATAAGAGTTCTTTTTAAAGATGAACATTTTGAAGAAATTATGGCAGATACAGAAAAGGATGCGTGGCAAAGTTTCAAAGAGGTGAGTACATCTTTTTGGGGAAATAGAAGAACTCCACAATAAAAAATATTTGCTCAGAAAATGGTATCCGCTTTCAAAAATATGAACTGCTTAATGAAATTTAAATTAAACATTTTAGATTCACACATTGAATACTTCCCTGCAAAATTTCGTGACTTGATGTGATATTGCTATTAATGAACTGAATCAATATAATACAGACTACATATTCTCTTTACTATTTACTTCAGTCAAGGAAAATCTGTTTAGCTTATTATATTCAAGAAATTTCTTTCATAATTTATTGGAGGGCGAATTCTATCTGGCAATGGTTAACTATTAAACTCTGAATTTTCATTTCGAATTTCTTATTGATTTATTATTAATTGATTAGTTAATTACTATGCTTATATTCAATTTCCTTATTTTTTGTTCTTTCTTTGTTAAAGATATTTCAGACCTTCCATAAGGGGAGGGCATTTGTGACATTTGTTTGAATCCTCAAGCTGCAGGGTTTTTTAAGACTATGGTTTATTTAGTTTAGCTCCCTTATTTAAGAATTAATTTTTCCGGGTTTCCTCTTTATTTTATGTTCCTCCAGAGAAATCGATTCATCCTTAAGAATTATCAACCTTCCCGACCGAAAGAGAGACTGCAAGGAGTATTTCGGACGCCTTGTGTCTTTTGGAGTTACTCTGGCCGTCTGAAATTTCCCGCCTAACCTACTGCTTTGTGCCATCCTGTTACCGTCCTTTTAGTCCTACCTCATAATCAATTCAAAACTTTTGAATTGCTGTTTTTATTGCTGCGGATTATTCTTGATGCCCCTTCAACTTATCCACCTGGACGTGGAATTCAAAATATCGTACTTTTGAGAAGGTCTATTGTCGATCCCGGGCAACGCGTGTGGGAACTCTTTAGCTCAGGTCCGGGTCAACACCGATAACGTTCCAGGTGCTAGGGGCTTTAATTTGGATTTTGATAAAGTCCTAGTAGCCGGATCATCTAATACACAAAAAAACCTTTTGTTTAAGAAGCAGAATTTATCTTAAATACCTTTATCAGATGCCTGATCCGTTTGCCGCACCGAACAAACTTCCTAGCAACACCAATCAGAGCATGGCTTACTGGCGAATCAGGATTCATCTCGTCGACATGGAGATAAAAAACGCTGGAGAACAAGTTAACTTTCGTGGTGTAGCTTGGGGAGAACCACGCGAAATGTTACTGTCTGTGAATTTAAATTTGTGAATAGTGATTGTCTTCGATAAAAATATCTACTAGTCTGCCGAGTTTTCTGTCTATACGCCTGCGAGTAATCAGATCAGTTTAGAGGTATTTCCTTTTGTTTTCACATTCTGAAAGGAAAGAATATAATCTATTTCACGTGGCACACGAAATCATGATATTATTTTCCTTGACTGCATTTTCTTTATTTTGTTATTGTTTCTGTTTCATGATATAATTTTGTATGAAATATCGTAAGATTATCATCAATTTGGTTTGACCTAAGCCCTATGGAATTATACTTGTAGCTGTGTTTTGAAATCTTTTTAGAAAATTATTTTATTGTTTTTCCCACTAACGTTTGAGACTCCTGCCGTGATTTCCCTTGTTTTAAGTTTATAAAGGACTGTTGATTAAGATTTTTTAATACCCCCTATTTTGTGTATTCGTAACCCTCTATGTTGTCTTGTAAAATTTGACGGAAAGGCAAGTTAGGTAAGATTAATTTTATTTGTGAAATTCTGGCTTCATGTGATATAATATTAATCTGGGTAGATTCATTCAATTGTCTATTGTCACAGAATATTCTTTTGTTCACAAAATTTAAGACATTTCTTAGTCACAAATCTTTCTGTAGTCATTACTTTATAATTGAGGGCCCGGATGCAATAAGGGTACCTAAAATTTTCTCGTGCGAAAACGAAGTCCCCTGGAGGCTTTGGAAAAATTTGCGCATTTTAATTTTTAAAAGAAATATATGAGTGTCAAATTTGATTGTGAAATTTGATTCCGCGGAGTAGTGGTGATTTTAGTGAATGTAAGCGCTGCAGTTTTCGAATGTACTATAGACTCTGGGGCTTACCGTCGCCACCGCCACACCATGATCTCTCGCTAGTGAGTTTTTTCTTATAATATGATAATTATTACATTTTTAGTGCATAAGAATTTAGCGAAAGTTAGTAGATAAAACACTCATGAATTATATTGGGTTTTTAATAGTTTTCTGGTTTATTTAGATGTAAATATAAGAAATTCTAATTTTACCTAATGTTTACACTTGCATTCGGCTTAACTCGTAAGTTACCTTGAAGATTCGCATTGTAAACAGACCTATGAAAAGTCTACTTTAAAATAACAACAGATCAGTTAATCCTAATTCACTGGATAGTTCACATATGCATGTAAACATTATATTGAATCTTGTTTGAATATTTTCTGCTTTATAAAAGTGATTTAATAAAAAAGTGGCCATTTTTCATTTGGCATTAAAAAGGAAAATATAGAGCAAGCTCTCTGAGCTAGCAAAAGTAAAAGGGATGAAAATGCTTGGGCGCGAAATGTACATAAAAATGGCAAAAACAAAGTAAACGTTTGAATAATTTTCCTACTCTAATTATAAATTACTACTTTTTATATCATTTCCCAATCAATTTTTATTATTAGAATTTCATAGAATCAAATCATACACAAAGAAATAAATAATATGAAAAAATAATAATATTTTACTTGCCTAAGCGTCAAAAAATAAAAAAAATTAAGATTGGAAAACAATCATTAAACAAAAAATAGATAAGAAGTATAAGTTTTGCAAGTATTTGTAGAGAGAAGAATACATTTCAAAATCGAAGAATCCCGAAAAGGTACACATGCCAAGGAAACTTTTGACTCCATGGAAATCTTGTTGCAAAAATAAATGTTTTGAAACTATTTCTGTAACTGCACAAGAAACGTTTCATTCCAAATTTGGGAAGTTGGAGATGAACAGAAGCAGTCCATGTTTCTCAGTACTTTAATAAACTGCAATGATCCGAGACAGGTTAATGCTCATAAAGTTTCATGATCAGTAACCTGGACGTTTTTATTTTCCACTGCTGAAAATGTAATTCTTGTATACAATAAATTTTTAATTGAGGTTTTAGATTTATCGTATTAAAATTAAGATTAGTGCAGCATAAAATAAGAAGTGGTGAAAGTTCAGACGATGGCAGGGGGCGAAATGAGATACATAATGTAAAATTAACAGATCTAATTAAACAAATAATCCAAGAACATTGTTTATGAATGTCATATCAAAAATCACATTATTCGCGAGAATCGACTGCGTGAAACTATTTTACGAATACGGAACTAAATTTAACGAAATTGCATACTGACGTATGTAATAGATGTTTCGAAAGTGATATGGATAATGTGCAATCTCCAGACATTGCGCTTTACAGACAAGAAGTAAAAGAGTCTGGAATTTTGAGAAATCCGCCCATCTCTCAGGATAGTTTTCTCTTCTGTGAATTTGACTATGCTCAAAATCTTGCATTACCAAAAATTTTGTGAATGACCAATTCTGAAGAGATTGCTGTGGCTTTATCTGTTTAATGTTCACGTTTAAGATTAAGAACAGAGCTATATGTATCCTTTTTTAGAGGGAAGTGCCAAAAAAGCTGCAAATACTGTGTTCAGTTTTTTTAATCACGCAGTGGAACAAGAACTCAACCATGTTCGTAACGAAAAGATTATTCTTTTTATCGATGCAGTTGGTGGACAAAAAAGAAATTACACAGTATTTGTATATCATCTCATACATTCCATGAAATTGGGTATTGAGATCTGGCATATGTTTCCTGTTCGGGTTCATTCATATTATCAATGTGAGCCGAATTTTGGATTGTACTGGCAGAAAAAGAAAAAAAGAGAACGCATCGAAACAGCAGAGGAGTACATTAAATTAATAAGAAACTGTCGAGATCCTCCGTTCACTATGGTAGAGTGTGATCATAATCTTTTATACCATTATGAAAAGTAATTTAAGAAGGCTGCACCGCGCCCTAAGGGCATGCAAATAAGTCAAGTCTACGTTATGCACTATTTACCCAGTGGAAACTTTCAAGTTTTTGACAATTACAATTAAAAAAATCCTCTTGAATTTATAATTGAACCGAAAATTAAACTCGCGGAAATAGAAAGAAATCCCCCCACAGCCGTTGGAAAAACTGAAGCCAAAATGAGAGAATGAATACTTTGAGTCGATAACGAACAGCAAAGCGAGCGATGATCCTGTTCTTTCTTCTGATGAATAATAAATAGTTTCTTTTGTACAAATTAGTTGAAAAATAATTCAAATTTATGAGTGTTTTACCAAACTGCTTTCGTTGAATTCCTATTTACTACGGGATTTAATTAATATCGTATAAAAGTAAAAAACTCTCTATTGAGAATACGTGATGCGGCGTAAGCCCCAGAGTCTGTAGTACACGCGAGAACTCCAGCGCTGACATTAACTAAAATCATCACTCCTCCTAAACTACAAATTATTTTGACCTAAAACTTTTCAAAAAACGTTATCATGGTTTTCTCCGCATTTTTGTCACGAGAATTCTTTGCTTGCTCAAAATTCGCTCGATAAATAAAAACCCGCAAGTTACAAATGTCCGATTCACGGCGAGCATCAGAAAAAAATTAATAACAATTTTTCAAAATTTCTATTTAGAATTCCTGTCCCTCTATGAATAGAGGGATACCCGAGGGTGTATTTTTGTTTTTGAAAATTTCATCAAAAAATTCTGAAAACTGAAGAACAGAGCACGAGTTGAAGTGAAAAACGGATTAAAATCGACTTTTTCAAAAAATTAAGTTATTTGGCTTTAATTTTTAAACTAGAAAAGTTACAACTTTTTGCCTTAAGAAAAAAAGATTGGGCCCTCATTGCATCCCGTCCTTTAATTTACTTTTAATATTATAAGAAAGCTAAGTAAATTATTTAGAATCACCTCCTCTACCATTATCCAGTCCCAAATTATACTTGGAAACTGAAGATTATAATGACAGGAAAATTTTCGTTATAAAAACCAAGTCGATTAAAAAAAGACCAGCTTAAAGGAACTTTTTTTTCAATCGACGACTACAGTTTAAGGCAACTGACAACTGGTAAAGAGAGTATAGTGAATCTGAAATTTTATCACATATGTCGAAAATTGATCACTTCTTTAGAAAAGTACACAGAAGTTAACAGATAACAAGCAAAGTTGCTAAAATACTAAGTTCAAAGTTTGTGAAAAAAAGTACTTTAAGTGTATTGAAACTTTCGGCCTGTACGGTATATATATTCAGATTAATTGTAAAATTGCTCTGCCATTCTGAATGAATATTTCTATTTTAAATTTTACAAAATATGGGAAACTGCTTCAGGCTATACTCAATTTTCACGTAAGTCCAGTAATTGCTTGCTTAGATGAAAAGGTAATAATTACAATGCTGACAATAAACAAATATTAAGTGATAGATGCATCTCCAAAAGACAATCATGACGCAAGTAACTAACTTATCTCACCTTCAAGTGAAATAGCGACAACTTTTATTTATGTTTACACTCATGAAGTACTTGAATATTTATGATACCAAATTGTATTATATTTTAACCAAATTATTCATTACAGCATTAATCAGTTATTCCTCTCCAATAAAATAATAATAATATAAATATATAATAATATAACAATTCCACTAAATATTGATTAAATAACCATTGTATATCTATGAGCAGATGTGTAATAGCCTCTAGTTTTACATGATGTAATCATTTTAACGGAATAGAAGAGGCGTTTTCTTATTGTCTTGTTTTCGTAAAATATTTCGCATTCTTTCAAAACAAGGTCAAAAGCTAATTTTTAGATCTAATTTAGGCGAAGAATTTTTTTAATAAACTAGTTATTGTACCTTTCGTCTTTTTTGAAAAATTTAAGTTGTTTTCTTTTACAGACTGTTTATGGTTATGGAATTTTCCATACTCTTGTAGGTATAATTCAGGAGAACAACTTTGTTTGCTCGAGTTTTGTCATTGCATGTTTTATTTTTAATGTGATTTTTGCGATAAAAGCAAAACGTTGAAACATAAAACCAGAAATTTTTCATTGACATGAGTATGAAGTACTTATAATAATAAAAATGAAAAAATCAAAACAATAAGTATATCTCCGAAGGACAATCTTGACGACTATACTGTCGTTATCTCACATACATGTGAGATAACATTTATTTGTGTATATAATTGAATCTAAATTTTAAAATCACAGCCGTTTCTCACGGGAAAAAACGATATCTGAAAATGACACAGGCTCTCAATACAATTACGTCCGTGAGAAAAAGTCGGAAAAGTGACTATTTTCGTTGAAAATAAGGTACAGCCCGCAAATATAGACCGATTTGGACAAAAGAGACTTTAAAAAGCTGGCAATATGTCTAAAAGAGTTGTCGGGCCTGATTATGAAAATAGGCTTTCAATCCTTTTATAAATAAACGAAAATGACAAAAGAATCGCCAGGTTTCTAATTGACGTTCAGGGCGCTCGTCAATAACATGGAAATGGTTGAAATTGCATAATTCAGATAGAGTTACATTAGTTTAAGATACTCCAATATTATATAATAAATAAGAAACATTTTTTAAAGCAAATTATTGTTGAAAGAATTTTGTAACGATTTTCCATAACTCTACGTGTTTGTACGTTCTATTGCAAGGAATTTGGATAAAAACCTTATATTAATGAAGACATTTTTCTTGATATTATTATTGTTAATATTATAAACAAATGTAATAAACACAAGCGTTAATCAGGCATATTTTGACAGAAACCTTAATTTTTTATGTCTTTTTTTATTTAGGAAATTTATGATGATTTGAATAAATTCGTTATTTTTTTCATTAATCTTATAACTTCTTAAACAAACATAATAAATATATGCATTATTCTGGTATTTGTCGGCGAAAGAAAAATTCTATTTTTTATCAATCCCAGTCCTTTCCATTGAAAACTTTATGGGCAACATTCATAACATTTTGAACCGTCTTATGATTTTTTTAAACAAATTTAAGGAAAAAATCCATAAATAAGGCATTTTTCGAAAGTGAAGTTCGTTTTTTTCTCAATTTCAGACATTAAATTGAGATCTATATAATAAATTCAGCAAAACCCATAATTATTTAATAAATTTTATGATATTTTTAAACGAATTTAACAAACAAATGCGTTTTCCGGACAACTGTGGATAGAAAAATTCGTCTTTTTCATTGCAGGCTTTTTAACTGAAAATTTCATGGTAATTAAGGCAGAATTCATCATTAGTTGATAAATTTTATGAGCTTTTTAAACTAATTTAACACACAAATGTATTATTCAGGCATCTGTTGTCGAAAAAATTCGTTTTTAGATCATTCTTTTTAATTGGGAACTTAACGATAATTTCCTTAACACTCATAATGAGTTGATGCATTCTATGACTTTTTAAACAAATTTAATAAGCATATGCATTATTTGGGGATTTTTCCACGAAAAAGCCATTTTCACAGTTCAAAATTAGAGACTTTTATAATAAATTCCATTTTCTTTATCAGATATTAATTTAGCTTTCTTTAAATCACAAAATGATATTCATTTCTTATATATGTACCCAGAATTATGTACGAGGTTTTTCATCGCTCTGGCAGTCTATCATTTCCTTGCTGGTAAAATGTGACTGGTTTAGATTACTCCGACACACAGTGGGAAAAAAGCACCTTTTTTGGGCAAAAATCGAACGACAACTTTTTTCAAATTCACAAAAGTCATTTTTTCGTGATTCGCAATGATTAGCTAATTTTAACCCATAGCTTTTGTATAAAGTATCACA
>JAWWLR010000004.1:71417470-71430947 GCA_035041075.1 Acraspis erinacei | reverse complement strand
AATAGTATCAAATATCCACAAGTGTCTTCAGTAACGTTTCCTTTACCAGTTTCAGAGGATGATGTTGGTTCAAATCCTGAGATTAATTTAACAAACGATAATGAAATACAAGAACCTGCAAATAGCTCCCGAGAAACTGTTGAAGATGTTTATGATGAATTAGATCGCAATACATCTGAAGGCGGTAAATTCAATAAAGAAGAATTAAATGACTTAGTTCGAGATTTGGGGCTTTCAAGAGAGAATGTGGAGCTGTTGGCTTCAAGATTGAAAGAAAAAAATACGTAACTAAAGGAACAAAAGTATCATTATATCGCGATAGATATCTGAAATTCAGAAAACGTTCTTCTAAAAAAAGAATTTAGTTTATTGTAATGGTGCAAAAAATTTGATTGGTGAATTTAAATATAAAAATTACAATGCAAAAGATTGTCGAATTTTTCTAGATTCATGTACCAGAAGTTTCCAAGCAATTTTAGTACATAATGGAAACGTATACGCTCCTATTCCAGTAACACATTCCACGGTCCTAAACGAAGAATATGAAAGTTTGGAATTTGTTGTAAAAAAAATGAACTACGATGAGCATACCTGGTTAGTATGCGGAGATCTGAAAATTATAACAATTTTTCTAGGACAACAGAGCGGTTTTACGATATACCCTTGTCTTTTGTTTCAGTGGGAAAAACATTTTTAAAATGTATCACCTGTCAAATGAGTCTTGCTTCCTCCCCTTAACATTAATTTAGGATTGATTAAACAATTTCTTAAGGCCATTAAAGATTAAGATAGCGTTGCTTTGAGATACCTTTTTAAAAAATTTATAAAACTCTCTGATGCAAAAATTAATGAAGACGTATCTGATGGCCTACAAATAAGAGATCTTTTTAAAGATGAACATTTTGAAGAACTTATGTCAGATACAGAAAAGGATGCGTGGCAAAGTTTCAAAGAGGTGAGGACATCTTTTTTCGGAAATAGAGAAACACTACAATACAAAACAGTTGTTGAGAAAATGGTATCCGCTTTCAAAAATATTATCTGCTTAATGAACTTCAAGTTACACTTTTTAGATTCACACATTGAATACTTCCCTGAAAATTTGGGTGACTTTAGCGAGGAAGAGGTTGAAAGAATGCATTAAGACTTGAAAGATGTTAAGAAGAGATGGCAAGGAGTTTGGGTTGAATCCATGTTAGCAGACTACTGCTGAGGCTTAATCCGTGAAACCAAAAGTCGTGATAAAAGAAAAGCCATTCGTAGATATTTCGAAATCAAACGAACGCGTTACTCTGCTAAAAGAAAATAGCCACCTCCTCTTTGGTTATTCCTGGGTTCGTCAAAGAGCGAATATATTAGTAACAAAATCAACTAATTTAGTTTGTGCCACAGGTTGCTCGGGTATGTTTGGGGGTTGTTGCTTCAGGGTTTGTGGTTAAGAGATTTCTGGGTTTGAAGACCAAGAGGATTAGGATTTGCACATGGAGGATTTGTAGGTTTGTGAGATTTGTAGATTTGTGGGATTTGTGGGTTAGAATTTAAGGGTCTGCGATGTATGGGTATGTGGGTTTGGGGTTTGTGGATGTAGACTTACTGGGTTTGGGATTTAAGGGTTTAGGATTTGTAGGTTTTGAGTTTGAGGATTTGGAGTTTGTAGGCTTAAGGGGGTTTAGGGTAAGCTTTTTCTTCTAAATCAGACTTTTTTGGGCAAAAATCCTGACGTGCTGGAGGTAAAAGCTCAACGGAATCGAATTCAGCACCCCAAAATACGTATAGGAGACGTCCATTGATCCCTCGCAATTTTGTTTCAGTTTGTGGTCCTATGCTATTTCTCGGATATTTCATTATATGTAATTATAACTAATTTGGTACAAAATGCAAATATTTAGTCGAAAGATGACCCACTTTGCTAAAAATTCTTTTTTTTTATTTTTTGATTCGTCAATTTGTTTAAAATTAATTTCTTTGGTCGAAAAGTTAACTACTTTATTGAAAATTTGTCGGTTGAAAACCTAGCTAAACAACGGTAAGTAGACAATTATTGTTCTTTAATTGAAGATTCAATTATGTGGTTGAAATTTTGTTTCTTTTGGGAAACCATAATCCTCTTGTTTCGAAATTTAAATACTTGGTTGAAAATGTTGTACTGTTTTGATAATTCGTCTTTTTGGGCATAAATTTAATCTTTCTTGTTACAAATCCAAGATTCTCGTGGCCAAATAATCGGTTTTACGTTCAAATGAAACTGGCAAATAGATGTATTTTGTTAAAAAATCGTCTTTTTTGGTAGAAAATTTATCTTCTCTGTTGAAAATTTAACTCTTTTTGATTTAAAGTAAAATTATTTCTTATTTAAAATATTAACTATTACATTTTTCATTGAAATTTCAGCCTTTAGGTTACAAATTAAACTAGATCTAGATAAAAATTTAAATGCTTTCTTGGAAATTTGTGCTTTCCTAGTTAAAAATGTACATTTTTGCGTTGAAAATTCGTCTTTTGGCTTGAAAATTGTACAATTTGGTAGAAAATTCAACTGATTGGTTTTTTTCCTTTTTCAATATAACTATTTGATTGAAAATTGATGTTATTTGTGAAAAAATGGTGTATTTTTGGTAAAAATTGATATTATTTTTTTAATTCAACTTTTTGTTTGAAAATGAATATGTTTTAATTGAGGATTGAACTCTTTTTTATAATCCACCTTTTTGATTCAGTTCACCTGTTTTTTATTTAAAATGAAACTCTTTTTTTGTTTGAAAGTAGAACGACTTCCTTCATTCATTAAAAATTGTACGATTTTGCCAAATCGAACCCTATCCCAAATCCATTTGCGTAATAATAATGACCGCTAAATTCACAAGAAAAATGTAGGCAACAAAAATGATGTGAAGGGCGGGCGTTCAAGACTTTTGAAATCTAACAAAAATGGGATATGTTGATATAGCCCAACTTAGGCCTATAGTTGAGAACCATCAATAAGCAGTTTGCTGGAATAAATCGCCGCTCGTGTTTACAAAACATAACTCGAGCTGGGAAAATTTTCCGACCTTAATTGCTTCTTGATGGCCCCTTTACGACCTGGCTTACCCTTGTGAGTCACTAAACTCGCTAAGGAAGGGCGAAAGAGGTCATAAATGCCCATCTTAACTAGCGCAGCTGCCATGATTTAGAACACGCGGCCGTTCTCTCTCTCTCTCTCTCTTCCTTACTTTCTCTACCGCGAAAATTCTGGCAGCGGTTGCCAACCAGTTCCGTAACTCATACGAAATTCTCATTTTTATTCTTTCCTTTTGAGCAAAATCTGGTTAAACAATTCCGAACAATTGTTTTATTATTATTTTATTATTATTATTCCGGCTTTATAATTAAGTAATTTATAATGGTACAGCGTTTATTGTTAAATTCTGTGCAAATTAAGGATTTAGTTTATTTCTATTTAATCTTTTGTATTATCTTACTTATACTTGTAATGCTCGTAGTTCTCATTATTTCTTTGCGTTTACTTTGATATGTTATTTTAAAACACTTGTCTTGTTTAATTTTTAATTGAGCGAAGAGAAGGGGACGACGAGGTGGACCGAGACGCCCTTATACCCTTCTCGTGATTCGCTGAGAGCTCCGCGTCAACCGCAGGGCGGCAGCCTCTCCACCGTTTTAATTAAAAGGCGGGTGCGTTGAGCGAAACAATGCACTCTCGCTCTGAACTTCCTAGTGGACTAATCATCCTCTAGATTTTCGCGGTCTCCGACTCATTTTTGTAGAGCTTTGAGTAAATACACTAAAATTTTAAATCAATTCCAGTTGACTTAAATTCCCTTCTCTCTATCCTACTCCTCTCTCTCCACCACAACCACTATCGCTCTCATCATCACTCCGGAGGTAACTATTCTTCTTCTTTTCTCTTTTTCTCAGAGGTCGTTAAGCCTGAAAAACGGCTCCGCAACCCTCGACTCTTAACTTATTTCCTTAGAAGTCGGTAAGCTTGAGAAACAGCTCCGCGACCCTGGCCTTTCTTTTCATTCTAACTCTAGAGGTCGGTGAGCTTGAAAAATAGCTCCGCAACCCTCGCAATCTTTTCTTTACTATCAAGGGTCGGTAAGCTTGGAAAACATCTCCGCAACCGTCGACTTTCCTGTCAGTCTCTTAGAGGTCGGTAAGCTTGCAAATCAGACGCACATCCGCTGTCCACTTGCCGCTCTCCACGAAGCCTTCCAGGCGAATTGCCGCGTGGAAGGCCGTCGCTCCCTTCACGCACCCACCTCCGCTCCAAAAGCCCTGGCCGGATCCATAATGGTGGTTCCTCCTCACCAACACTATCTCACCTCCTCTCCTCCTACCTGGAATCCTTCTCCTAGCACCTCAACCCCGAAACGCCCTCGACAGGAGGATGTCGATGACGACGTCATCATAATCGAGGACGACGAGACCTTCTCGCCGCCTCCCTCTCCTCCAGCCCTTTTCGCACAGCAGCCACAGGCTTCGGTTCTCACGAACCTGCCTCCCACGAGAAGCAGATCCGGGCATCGGTTCAGGCAAAGCAGCCCTTTACGCAGATCAGCCGCAGGCTTCGGTTCTCACGAACCGGCCTCCTACAAGAAGCAGAACGGACACCGGTCCCGCGGACTGGCTACTCCAGGGAGTACATAGGCTTCGGTTCCCTAGAACCGGCCTCCGACGGAGAGACTCTTGGGTCTCGGTTCAGGCGAACCGCTCCTCCACGACAGCAGCAGAGCGAACGGTTCCCTGAACCGACATCGACGGAGGGAAAATCAACCAAACACGACATCCTGCCGCTGGCAGTGGACACCGCACACCACTCCCATTAGATCAAGTCGGGACGTACACTAAACCCATAACCCCGGCTTGTATCAATGTGCTGCAGAATTTCAGAATGAAAGTTTTGTAATTTATGCACCGCCCTTTTCTTGCCATGCATACAAGTATAAAACGAAACAAACATTTTTTAAATAAAATTTACCTCAATTAAACAAAACTTCATTTTTGCTCATTTAAATTTTATTAAATTTTTTTAAATTTGGTATTTTTTCTAGGTTCCATATTTCACATTAAAACTGTTGACATGGGTATTCTTAAATTGAAATTTAAAAAAATTAAAAGTTGGCCCTCTGAATTTAAAATCCTGTAAAGGAAGAAATATAATCTTACTATCAAGGAAACGTATACAATCCAGCGCACCAAAACGTGAGAGGCAAGAGTTAAATCAAAATAACTAGCTGCGGTTCTCAAAGGTGTTCAGACTTTGTTTAAGTTTAAATAAGCTTTGAGTGACCTTCTTAGAGTTCGTCGTCAAGGTCAAAATAAAGGTTTCCAATGAATTCCTCGCTGAAAATTACTACAAGGATGATCTTAATGCTTTTTGAAAATATATTACCTTCAGAAATATTCAGTCGCCCCGAAAGATTTTGAACACCCTGTTTACTTCACATAGATTTATTTTAATTGTTACAACTTTCAGACATTTCTGCTCCCTCAGTGTTAAAAGTGCTGTGGATAAATTATTTAAACAAAAAGTATCAGGTTTTATATGTATAGCTTTTATTTGTTCGTAGAGAGTTCTGCAAACGTCATTTGCTTTAAAAATGTATTATATCCCATCAATTTCGTTCTAATTAAGCACAATATACTCCAAATTTCTTCATTTCAATTAATACCAAGCAATTTATCATTTTAAAGCTTCACCTTTTTATTTGAAGTAATACATTTTATTAATAATAATTGTGTAGAATGTGTGTATTATTATTACTATAATGTTGCAATGGAAAAACTCAGATCATTTTGCGATTAATAGAATTCGGATAAAAATTTTATAACATCTGATGTCAGCATTGTATCATTAATAATGTAGTTTAGTTGAAGATTTGTCGTACAGCACTAGATAATCAACAAAGTCGGAATTTTTCCGAGAGCGGAATAACATTCTTTAAAATCTAAATCACCATTTGAAGCAATAACAAAACTTTACTTTTGAGCTGCAGTGTTTCTGAATTAAGACCAAGAATGTATAATTTAAAATAATACCCAGTTTCCAGAAACAGATTGTGGAAGTTTACAATCTCAAAGTGACAAAAAAATAAAACTGGAACAAGCTCAGTAGCGAATAACGATCAAAAATGCAATTGTCAGTTTAAACAAAAAATAAAATCTTGCTTTTGATATACTGAGTTGCTAAATTGATATGAGTTAGTTTAAAGAAATTTAAATTAATTCGGAGTAAGTAATTCAAGAATTTGGACATTTAAATTTCATGGATTTTGAAAATCGCATTTGGATATCAAAACAAAATCTACTTTTTAATCTAAATAAATAATAAAAACTCATATCATGCGTTGTTTGGCTTAAATTTTTTAGTTTTGATTAATTTTTTAAATCTTATAAATGCTATAAATCTGATAATTTTACTATTATCGAAAAAGTCATTAGGATATATTGTTTGGTTTCTGAATACTATAAACAGCCGTACATTAAAATTATAATTCTAAAAAAAATTGTCCGAAATATTTTGAAAATGCTCTATTTTTTTATTTTTCTCCAAAATGACTGGTTAACAAACTCGTCCTTCCGTGTAGGACAAGTGATTACCTCTTCAGATATAGATCATTCTAATAATAATATTACTGATGATATTAACTTTACACAGATGCTTCAACATGTTTTGTAGAATTTTTTTCCAAAACTTTAAATGGGCCGTACTAGTAGCGACGATATAAATTTGACATGTAAAACTCAGCTGTCGCTAAAACGCTCAAGATTATACATATAAACAGCCAAATTAATTTTAATCAGTTATCCTTCAGATTATTTTTATAAAATGTAAATATCATAGCAGGGAAACATTGACGCCATTAAACTAAGAGATAGCGGCTATAGCATAGGTTTTATAAGACAATGAAATATTTAAAATCTTCATTTGTTATATTATCAATAAAATTCTTCATTTTAACTTGAATCAGTTTTTCCGTTTATTAGAAAGGATGAGGATTGTCTGGACTCTGGTTCTATCTTTGGTTGTGATTCTCAATTCGATTGGTGACTATAATAATATAACATATCTATAATTTTAAGTAAATGTTTTTAGGTTTGACGCGAGTCAGACTTTTTGCGATTCAATCCGTGCGGTGATACTTTACCCGTGCGTAACTGTACGTCGATGGCCAGTGATACAACTGTATGCACGTCTAAATTTCGAAATCACCAGTTGGAAATTTTTTATCTTTGATTGTGCAAAGATAGGACGTTCCCATATGTGCCCGTTTGCGTATATTTAATACAGTTCCCACAGTACTTATACTTCACCATTAATAAATTATTATTATTAGGAGTTTTATCTGATAACGTTTAAATCCTTCTTAAAATCCATGCATTTCGTCAGCCTAGCCATTATCAAAATAATTAGCAAAATAATTTCAAAATGTATGTGGAAGATTTATTTCTAATATTATGTACATTGGAAGTTTACGTTTTAGCCGTAAAGGATCAAGGGAGATCCATGTGGGCGAAGGGGGGCCTTGGGTTGCGCTTTCTTCGCTCGGGCCAGGATTTGAGCGGAGAGGCCAAGGAGGTGTGGCTTGCGACGAAGCTCGGAGAGATCTCATTTCTGAGTCCGTGAGGACAGTGCTTTTATCGGCTTCGCTTCAGCGGCGGCGCATCATTCACGACATAGCGAGTGCGGGGTCACTAACGAGGATCGTATTAGTAATGTTAGTCGAAGTGATTTTCGCGTGAATGGTTCGCTCTTGACACACAATATTCTTCGTTAGGATGTCAAGGCCACGAAAGAAATAATAAAGGATGTTTGCCAAATATCCAAAATGAGATAAAATACGATCTAACGCCGAGTACGGAGATCCTAACGTCGTCCTGGTGACGAGGAATCAGGTTTTGTGTTCGCTTCGCTCTCCTTCCTGGTTTCAGCATCCTGGGGCTGATTTGGTGGCCGCCCTCGACCGAGTTCCTCTTCCGGAGGGTCTTTGTTGGTCTGGAGCGTTTTCGGGGGCCGCCATCGACGGAGTTCCTTGTTCGGAGGGTCTTGAATAATCAGGGGCCTTTTTCGTGGCCGCCCTCGACGGATTTTCTAGAGCGTAGGATCTTTTTCGAGAATCTGGATCAACGGATCGATCTCGGGTTTCTTCAAAGGCCACCCTCTACAGTGTTTCTGGACCGGAGGGTTTTTTCGAGAATCTTGATCAAACGGATCGGTCTCGGGCCTATTCAGAGGCCGCCCTATGCGGCGTTTCTGACCTGGAGGGACTTGCAACAACATGATTAACAAATCTGTCTTCGCACCTTGAAGTTCAGGATAAATTAGATGTTCTTGGGTGTGTAACGAGACCGTGGGGTTTTAACCCGATTGCAAGGACGACTCTGGGGGCGATCTGGGTATCAGGGGTATCCATTGGGGATCGCAGGGTGATGGTGCGGGCGACTCTTGGGGTGATCTGGATAGCAGGGGTATCCATTGGAGATAACAAGTGATTCTCAACGCTTGGATCAGCAAGAAGGCTGAAGGTCTAGGAGGCTCCATTTTTTTGACTACCTGGGCAACAGATGTACCCATAGGGAGGCACGCTGGGAACGCTGCGGTAGCGATTACCAACGGGAATATTTTTATACAAGTGGGAGGGGGTGACACACCATTGGCAGTGGATGTTATACAGAAGGTTGATTTATGATGTGGGGTTTTCTTCTTGATGAAGAAAGCGAAATATTTACAGGGGGTGATTTCACGTAGGATCTTTTTTATTTAAGAGGTAGATTTCCCACAGGCGGCTGGATATTTCCTACAGGTCCTTGTTTTTGTCCAATGGGTAGGTTTTTTCCGGAGTGGCCTTCTTTATAACAGGGTTTGAATAGGGGACGCTGCTCACGGATCATTCCATGCTCTGAAAAATATTTATAGGGTGAAGGTGTCCCTGTTGGTTGAACTCCTAGTTCAGAGATCGACGGGGTTGTGCAGATAAATCAGGGATGGAATTTCCACCGAGCATTTATTTTTGTACAAATGGTGGGATTTCCACAGGCCTTGCTTTTTTAATGGGTAGTTTTCTCACAGGGCCTTGATTGTGTCTAAGAGGAAGGTTTGCCCACAGGGCCTTGGTTGGGACCAAGGGTTAGGTTTCCCATAGGGGGTTGGATATTTTCCACAAGCCCTTACTTTGGTCCAGCGAGTGGAATTTCTACAGGTTATTCTTGGAGTAACTTTCAACGAGAAATGCAACGGTCACCTTAAATTTGACCCTGAACTTGACCGTATAGGTCATTTAAAGGTATACTTTGTGTTTTTAAATGGGAAATCCTATTTTTGACATCGGCAATCAATAGAGTGGGAAATTTTACGTTTCAGTATGTACTCAGGTCATTGGTCAGGGGTGACATTACAGGTATGCTAAAGGTCATTCAAACTTCAACAATTACTACTTTTGAAGTATCGAATCAACTTTCCTCTCATTATTTTCTTAAGGAACGATTGTCAACAAAATAAGTGATTATGAATTTTCTTTTTCAAAAGTCTAACATTTCATTAAAAATATATGCGTACTAAAGGCTAGTGTAGAAGCGTCACGCCCACGATTTACAAAACAAATCAATGAAAACATTCTTTTATTTTTTTCTCTAAACAAGCATCGAATGAAAAAAAATTTATCGTAAGAAAATTGATATCAGTCTTAACCACAATAGTTCACTATGTTGAAATTATTTTGAAACTATGTTGACACTATGTTAAAAAGTACATTTATAATTACAAACTCATTTAAATCTCGTAACATATCAATATACTATTGTGTACTTGCAGAAAATGTGATGGTCTATTTCTTGTTGCAGAATTAAGTTCAGAATTCGAGTGCTTGCCAAATGGCGAGCCTATTCCTCATGTTCCTCGTTGCGGACCGCTTTCTTCTTCTACTTCTCATGAAAGAGAATCTCCTGAAAATTATCATCCTTCTGCCAGAACTTATTCTTCTGCTGGTACGCCATCACTTGCCGAACCTTCTTTTAGCGCCAGGTCTATGTCTCCTCCACACAGGCGAACTTTCACTCATGTACTTGGATTTAAGCTTGAAGAACTTGGATCTGTTCGTCTTTTTCCCTATCATGATTCGAGCCAGATATTCGAATTTCGAAGATACGTTTTTCCTCCAGATAAACCAATTCGATTGAGGGACCGGAAACAAGCCCTTCTTCCCATGCCAACTGAAGAACAAATAGTATTAACATCATTCAACAGTGCCGTCTGTGCAATAGTGGAAAAATTAGCAGCCGGAAACATTAGTTTTCGTGCAATGTATCAACCAATTTTTTTAGGGTCAAGGCGGGCGAAAATAAACACCGACAGCGGGGCAGTTAAAGAAATGACCCCAAGAGAAATAACGAATTGTCCAGTAGGCCTAGCAAGCGCAGTCAAAAAGAATTTTAGAATATTACGTTTGTAAATCCCAATTAAGCAGATCGTAATAAAATCAGGCTTCTCCAAAAATAAAATTTCCTATTATTGTAAGAATTACAGCAATATTATCAATAATTTCTTATGAAAAAAGAAGCATGATTTATTGGGGAAAAAATGAGAAAACTTAAGAAAAATATAATCATTTTGTTAGTAGTAATTAATAGCGCAATGACACCTTAGAACAGTTCCCCAATTAATTTTCTACACAGGCTTACCGATTACATTCTCATCACACTTTTTATTTATCTTGCTAATATGTTTATTTTTACATCATTAAATATTTTTAAATTTTGCACACTAATATCACTTGTGAAATGGCATTGCCATAATTTAAGACTTTTTCGCATTATCATTTACAACACTTTTTAATTCTTTTAATATAATTTATTTTATATTTTTTTTATCTTTTCATTTTGAAAATATATTTTTCATTGACTGTGTCAGTTTTTAAAGCAAATAATTTTTTTAATCATATATTTTACCATTCCATAATTTTTTCAGGTATATTGTACGTTTATTTGAAAAATTTTAAAGAATGCAATAATGCATATATTTTTTTAACTGAGTGAGATCTCTAAATTTCCTTTTCTCATAATACATTGTACGCTTCTTCGAAATCCGCAGGAAAATTTGAAAATATTTTTAATTGGCTAAAGGGTCGCAATATTTCTTGAATGGATTTCTTTATCAGGGGTCAATACTGAATTTCATGGAAGTCAAGAAGTCAGTCTGATTATCAACGAATGATTGAAGCAACATGTCAAGCAGTATACGTTATTTGTACCTACCAGATTGTTTTGGGTTATAATAAAAAATGGAAATCGTAAAATTATTGTTCACAGCATGCTATGTTCCAATTGATGGTAAAAGAAGTGAAGTAAAAGACGGCTACAGGGACACTTTTAATGTTATGGATGGGCTGGAGTCCAACGCTAAGGTATGTACAGGCTTCTAGGTCATTTCGAAGAACCGAAAACCAGAGTTCAGACTAATAGATTAGTTAGCTTATAATTAAAAAGGACATATTTATTATAAATACTAGGTTTAGGAATAAAATAATCCACTCGTGCGCTTGGTGCTGAAGTAGCCACAGTATTTTGACCTTGTTGCTGCGGATGACACACTAAGCGGGCTAAAAATAGATAAAAAGGGTTATGAGAATTTCTGAATGTGAAACAGATCGTAAGCTCTTAGTTTCAACAATGAATCTAGGTCAACGTCCTATTTCCGGTAAGTTGGAAAGCAATAATGTGCAATAAAGGTTTAGGAGAAATATGGTCACTACTTAAGAGAATAATTGTTGGGAGTACAAGTAAAATAAAGGGAAACTCTGATATAGGCCCCCTTAAAAGTGCTTCAGAGAAGTGACGCCCCGCTACAGGTGGGAGTAAAAGCAGCTGCGCGTGGTGTACATGGAGTCGCTCAGATGTATAAAAAACGGAGTAGAACTCAATTGGGTTGGTTCCCACCACCGCCAGCCCTAAAAGCAACACAGTATCAGAGTATCAGTTCTGAATTTCATATTTAAAAATTAGTTATTACAAAGTTACAAGTTTTACTGGTTATACAATTTTAATCCTCTTTTTTATATCCTTTAAAACGATTGAGCTCCTATGAAATCTCTTAAAACAGGCTGTTAGAAATATTCGCAAAACTCCGACACACTGAGATTTAGATTTACTAAATATGTCTTCACAACCAAAAACTGTACCTGAAACCTAAAAATATTTTATTCAATAATGCTGTGAAAGGCAGAAGAATTTAAGTGAGATTTTTCATAAAGTTTATTTTTCGAACACGTATGTCTAAAAATTGTGTCTACGCAAGTTTCACTAGTTTTTCTGTCAAATTAATTGTAACATAGAAACATAAAAAATAGCATTATACTGACTTCAGTGATATTATTTTAGTATTATTTATATTGTCTGAACAAATATAGACTACATATTTCATCTTTAAATTAATGAACCAAAAAAGTTACTGTGTTACTGTATCTGAAAACTCCAAAAATTGGAACAGAATGTTCTGCAATACGTGACTAAAGCTTTATGCGGTTGCCGTTTCTAAAATTTCTATTTATTTGTGTGGTATTTAGGAACGGTTATTCAATGAAACATTAATCATGCTTAATCATCTTAAACTCTCTAAAAATCGGTTTGGGTCCTTGAAATTTCGTGAAATCAACGAATGATAATCTTAGAGAAAAAGTCAGTTCATTATTATGAATAACACCGTTTGAAAGTAGGCTTCTTTAAAAGTTTTTTTATCAATGGTACAAGAAAAAATTAAATCCAGGGTTTTTCCATATCAATTTCTAAACTGCCCTTAGCATTTTTCGAAGGCTGATTTTTTTATTAGAGATTTCCGAATTCTCTGTCTTAAACTTTCAGATTTATCTGAAGGATAGTATGGGTCGTACAATATTTAAAAAATTCTTAAACCAGTAAACCTATATTGTATGCACTATCACAATAATCTAAAAATTTGGCATTCGATTATTTTAGGTTAAAGGGTATCAGTTTAAACAAATTATAAAACCTACCCCCATAACCATTTAGTGATCAATACAATATGCACAGAATATTAAAAATTATGATTTTTATAATTTCTTATATATCTTTATTATAATCTAATAATACATTAGGATAATTCAAGTCATCCAAAATATAAGAGCTATTTTTCATATTAGCATGTCTAAACATTTAGTTTATTTATTTTAAACGCTAAAGACATAATCTTTATATTTTACCATTTTGCTCTACATGAAAATTAAGAACCTTAAAAACCGACATTTCCAGTGTAAGTGAGGTCTACTTTTTCATTCTAGATATTTTTTTACTTTTAGAAACAGTCAATCCTTGCTTTGATCATGCTCAAAGTTTTTAAATTATTCACAAACGTCCAAAATATTACAAAAACTGCGAAAAATATTGAATCTCCCATTATTCTGTTCAGCTGTCATTCAAATATAGAGCGTCTCGCTAGTGCCGCCATTGTTTCATTTTCGACCGT
>JAWWLR010000004.1:70681242-70692104 GCA_035041075.1 Acraspis erinacei | reverse complement strand
AGCGTAATTTATTGTAAATTTCAACAAGATTGATAAATTATTCCAAAACATTTTTCAATTGGACAAAAATTTAAATACAGATACTTTTTAAACGCAGGAAAATACTTTTTAATATCTTCTTCAAACTGACTACAAATTTTTGTGGTGTCAATACCGTACATTATATTGAAAAACATCGGCGAAGGAAATTTTTACAGGAAAGTAAAACATTTGTACAAAGGTACTTTTCTGATAAAAAATGTACATTTTTATGAAAAAATGAACAAAATTTAACAAAAAAATACAATGAAATACAAATAGCTAAACTTTTATTGCATTTCCTGTGGGAAAGTAAGAAAATTAAAAATAAATTATAAGTTAATATACCATTAAAAATTTAAAGAAAAATTTTTATTTATGTTTTTTTGTATTTTATTGTGAAAATTTATCAGGAATTACAGAAAACAGTAGGGTTTCACTTTTGTTTTATTTTTGTATTTGACGTTAAAAGATACTTTTACGTAAGTTATTGTGGAAAATCATGCTGTAAATACTGGCAATTTATTTTAAAAATACATATTTAAACAAAATTGCACCTTTTCAAAGGCAGTACTTTTGTAATCGAAATCAACGTCTCGACTCGTATGTGCATTTTTGTATAATTCTTTGAGCAACAATTTAAGTTATGTAAAAAGTGTTGTCATTAAAATTTTATTCATGTATCCCTATTTATCAAATGTAATTTCATATAAAACATATTTTTCATTTGTCAAAATAATGTTTAATAAGTTAATTCAGACAGGAAAATGAATTGCAATATAAAAAATCCTTATTTTAGTGTGAATAAGTTTCTTTTGCAAAATGTGAACATTTGGTGGCAAAATAATCGTAACTGTTTTAGAGTCGCATCGAATCAAGAGTGATTATCTTAAAATAACATCAAACATATTAAAAATCCAAATTAGAGATTCTTATGTTCCATTAGAGGTTTCAATCAGTTTCCGATTCGGCGCTAAGCTTTTAAGATTTCGCACTCAAACCTAACGCGAAGCATCGTAAGTTCTGCAAGTAGCCCAGCACAGCGGGCATACTTTTTTCATACCATGTGGAGCCACATTTCTTTGCAATAAATGTCAAAATTAAAATGAATCTTTTTTGGGAGATAATTACTTGAAGTCATAAATACGTCTTTGAAGTAAGTAAGTTAATCAATTTCTGTAAAAAATTGGTATAGCGTGACAGAATGTCATAGAACAGTACGGGTATAAATAATAACTTTAATAATTATATTTTTGGTCAGAAAATTGGATAATTTGTTATAAAATTAACTGTTTTATTTCAAAAATGATATTTTAGGTCTAAAAACGCAACTGCTTTAAAGATAATTAAATTTTTTGGCTTCAAATTCGTCGTTTAAGTTGAACATCAATTTTCTTGGTAAAAAAGTCATATTTTTGGTTAGGAAATCCACTATTTAGTTGAAAAATCATTCGTTACTTTAAAAATGCAATCACTTTGTTGAAAATTTGTTTAATATATTCATTTTCAAATAAATTTATCGACCTACCTTTTTCAGTCAAAAATTGAATTTTTTTTAAGTAACATTTTTTAGCAGAATATTCAAGTAATTGGTCAAAAATTAATGTTTTTCTTAATAATTCGTATTTTCTGATGCAAAATTAATCTTCTTGGTAAAAAAATCTACTTTTGGTATGCCAATGTAACTATTATGCTATAGACCTTTTTCCTCCCTATGGGAATGAATTTTAATATATCGAAATGAAAATCGATCTTTGCAAGCTTAAAATTCATGGGTTTTAATGAAAATCCCTATTTTTTTTATAGAAAATGAATTATCTTAAATGAAAGTTCATCGTTTTTGTAGAAATGTAATTGCCTTGTACACTGTCTATATCGAGAATAGATGTCTTGAATGTAAAAAGAAATCTTCCGATCGACTATAAACTTCTCTTCGTAAATTGTTATTCAAAGTTGCTATTTTTAAGAGGAAATCGCTGAGACTCTTCATTTATTAACAAAAAATAATCTAGACAAACCAGTGTCGTAATATTGCTTAAAATTGTTTCGAAACCTTTATCTGCCATTATAATTGTTTTTATGTGGGTTAGCTTTTCGTAACTGTCCCTGTAATGGTCGGTTTACCTTATTTCGTAGAACGTTACCTTTTTGTTTAAAATTTATATTTTTGTGTTAGGTAAATGAACATAAATCTTTTTTATCTAATAATTCAAATGTTTTCTTGTTGTTGAAAATTTGTGGTTTTAATTTAAAAAGTAATCTGTTTTATTACAAACTTCAGCCTTCTTAGACAAAAATGCAACTGTTTCTTTGAAAATTTAACATTTAAAAAAAAATTATTCCTTTTTGGTTGAAAATGTAACTACTTTATTGAACATTTAAGTATATTCGTGTAAAAGTTACTTCTTATTTAAAACTCATACTCCGGTGCTGAAAAGTCAAATTTAAATCATTTATGAGTGATAATTAAACTATTTGTTTGAAAATTTGTGTGATTTATTTGAAAAATTAATCTATTTTAGTGGAAAATGCATCTTTCTTGGATAAAAATGTGGTTGAAAATACAACAATTTTTATTTAATGCATCCTATTCGGTTGAAAATTTAACTGTTTAGTTGAAAATTTAACTATTTTGTAGAAAATTGTCCAATTAAAATTTATGTTTTAGTGTTGAAAAGTATACTGAAATCTTTTCTAGATAGCAAGTCAACTATTTTTAATTTGTTTTTTAATTTAAAAATGTATCTGTTTTAGTAGAAATTGCATCTTTCTTGAACAAAAATGCAATTGTTTGGTTGAAAATTCTATTTCATAGAAACTATCGTTGTCTGAAAATTAAATTTTGATGTTGAAACTTTAACTGAAAATGTAAATATATCTGTCTTAGTAGGAATTTAATATATTTTTTGGATAAAAATACCACTTTTTGTTTGAAAATTTAACAATTTCGTTAAAAAGAAATCTCTTTTGGATGCAAATTCAACTGGTTTGTTGAAATTACGTGTTTTCTGATTGAAAATATAAGTCTCTTCGTAGAAATTTTACTTCTTATTTAACTAATATTTTAATGTGGAAAATGGAACTAAATTATTTTTTCTATGAAAATTCAAATCTATATTTTGAAATTTTGTTTTCGATTTAAAAATAAAATATTTCTTTTGGATTGACAATTAATTTTCTTTTCTTGAGGATTCACTATTTTGTTTGAATCAATTTGTTTAGATATTTTTTTTGTCTTAGCATAATATTTTTAGTAAAAAAATCATTTCTTCCATTGAAAATTTAACTATTTTGTTGACAGATAATCTTTTTTATTTGAAAATTTAACTACGTAGTTAAAAAATGAACTACTTTGTTGACATTTTTTCCAATAGAGGTTTATCTGTTTGTATACAATTTAACTCTTTTGTTGAAAATTATTTTGCTATTGCTGACAAATCATATTTTCTGCTTAAAAATACAAATTCGGTGAAGAAAATTCGACTTGCCTTGAAGATTCAACAATTTCGGTAAAATTGTTTTCTTTAACTACTGAAAATATTGATTAAAAAAAAAAAGATTTTTCAACAAAATAGTTGCATCTTCAAATGAACAGTTTAACTTTATTAAAAATATGAATTTTCTGGAAAACACTAAACGAACCATTAACAAATTTTCAAAAATATAATTGGATTCAAATAGTTGAATTTTTAACTTATAAGCGAAAGATTTATAACCCAAAGTTTTAAAATAATATTTTATCACCAAACCAACAATATAATTTTCAGGTAAGAAAATTTTTTTTTTCAACAAGAAATCGGATTATCAACCAGTTGCATTCCATTAAAAATGACGAATTTTTAACAAAATAGTTGAACTCTTAACCAAAATTATGATTTTTTCAAAACCAAGATTAATTTTATCACCAAAAAGACTAACTTTCAACAAAAAACTTAATTTATGATTAATATATTTAAATTTTTAACTTATAAGCGACATATTTTCAACCATAAGTGAAATGAAACATTAAAAAAATTCTTTTTCCACAAAAAAAATAATCTAGAAAATAGTCAGTTTGAAATAAGTAATTAAATTTGTAACCAAAAAATTGACGCTGAACAAAAATGTAAATTTACAACCAAATAGCTGCACTTTTAACTAGAAATGATGAATTTTCAACAAAAAAGAAATCGCTAGTATTTCATTCATAAAACTTTTTTTCAACAAAAAATTGGATTATCTACCAGTTTTATTCAATAAAAAATTACAATTTTCTGACAAATTAGTTGAAACCTTAAACAAATTGTTCAATCATAAAGTTATAAGGGAGACCTTTTCAACCAAAAGTGGAACAATACACTTTTCAGATAAAAAAATTCATTAATAAAAAAATAATAATTTCCAAAAATAGAAGTACACTTTCAAAATGTTTAAGCTAGAAGTTAATTTACGACGATATAGTTATATTTTCAAGAATATTTTTATGTTTTACCAAAAATATCAATTTTAACAAAAAAGTTAATTTACGTCCAAATAGTTGAATTTTTAACATACAAGCGACAAATTTTTAACCAAAGAATTTCTATAATAAATAGTTCGTTTGAAATAAATATTATAATTTTTAACAGAAAAAAATGTATTCTGAACGAAAAAGATGATTTTTCAAACGAAAGTAGAATTATTAAAGTTTCAGTTAAAAAAAAAGTTTAAAAAAATTGAAAATTATAAACGATTTTCATCCAATTAAAAATGACGAATTTTTGATCAAATAGTTGCATCCTCAACCAAAATTATGAGGTTTAAAAAACCAAGATTAATGTTATAACCAAAAAGACGAATTAAAGAAAAATATTTTATTTAGGAACAAAAAGTTAAATCATAAACTTATAAATATTAAAGTTTCAACCAAAATTGGAATAATTAACATTTAATAAAAAATTACTTTTTCTCAAAAAAATGAATTCCCAACAAAATAGATACATTTTCAAATAAAGAATGTAAGTTTGAATAAAAAATATGATGTTTTTACAAACCAGTATATTTACGACCGAATAGTTGAATTTTCCACACACAATTAACGAAGTTTCAACAAGATAGTTCCATTTTTAAATGAATAGTTCAATTTTAAACCAAGAATGTTAATTTTCATCAAACTATAAATTCTTAACCTATTGTTTCAGTTCTCTGCCAAATTTGCCAACTTGTATGCCAAAAAGATAAATTTTCTACGAAAAATTCATTTCCCATATATGTTAAGCAAAAAAATTCATTTTTTACAGAAACATGAAAATTCAATGATTTTCAAATTTCAGTATTGGTCATTTTGAATTTCTGAAAACATATTCGAATTCAGCGTCCCTGAAAACGTATATATACTTATTTTTATCAATATCGAACCATTTTCAAACTTTTAAATTCAGTATTGAATCTTACTATTTGTCAGCTGCCAAATGTCGGCCGGCGAAAGGCACGCGCCAATTCACTGCAGGTAAGTGCAGTGTTGCCATGTTGGCGAGGCAGCAACGCGAGCATCATACCTGTGATTTTGCTTATATATGATTGAGGTGTGAACGTGCAGCCCATATCTGCAAGTATGGCGACACTAGCGCCGGTGATATATACTCGAACTAGGTAGGTGCTACTGCAGATAATGGTTGAACGTTGTCACCTCAGAACGTTTTTTCGCCAAATGCACTAAGAGTCCATTTAAAATGGATTTACATAAAAAAAATAGGCCAAACGTTGTCACCTCCGTATTTTGAGGCGACATATATTTCGATATTTGAATTTATTTCTTTTGAAAGAAATGCTGTTGCTTTATTTTCTTGTGATTCTCGTGAATCAGAAAATTAGTCTAGAAATAAGTCATCTGATTTTTCTTTGGAATTTTCTTGTTTTTCTACAGGATTTGTTTATACTTATTTTTCAGAACAAGCAACAGTAGAATTGGCTCTAAAGTTTAGTCTGCTGTTTGTTAAAGTTTCAGCTAAACGGGTATCGTTTCCTAGTGTCTTGCTTCGTACAAAATTTGAGTTTGAGGTGTAAATTACACTAGTAGCTTTTAATTTTTGGACTATCGGTGAGTCTTGTTTTTCTAAGTTTTCTGTATTAAAGTTTATGGATTTTCTAATTCTTGACGGAAGTTTTGGAGTTTTTTTATACAATTTCTGCTAGCGCGGGGTCTTTTTGTGTTTGATTTCTTGTCAACCGCTTTTCAAGGTTTGTGTTTAAACTTGCGGTGGACATTCATCATTTTTCATTTCTTAATTTGAGGAAATTTGTTTACCCTTTCGATTAAATATTCACGCACATAACATACGTGATATATATGGACACATACATGTAAATATAATGGACAGGTAAAAATCATTGACAGGTTGGTATCAGAGAAATAAATATCATAGAAAATTTCATATCACAGGAAAAGACACATTATAGACAGGTTTATATCAGAAAAATAAATATCATAGAAAAGTAATAGATTGAAGGATTTCGAAGTTTGTTGCGTTCCAGTGCTTTTATCTTTTTAGTTGCCAAGTTTTTAATATTTTAATTGATTTTTGAAACACACGTGAAAGAGGCAGAACCCATTTTGGCATAATTTAAAAAAAAAATAGAAAAAAGTGCAAATTTAAATTTTCTGAAATAATTGAAAAGAATTGTACAGTTATTTGATTTTCTCGTGGACCAAAAATATACTAGGTATGTTACGTCCCAAGAGATGTAACTTACCTTATATTTTATTTTATTTAAAAAGGTTCTTCGTTTTAGATTCTAATTTTAATAAACTAGAAAGCTAGAAAGCTGGGATCAGGATAACTACTAATTGACAGAAATAAATTAACTATATTAAAATTTAAGATTTTTAGATTAATTAATATTTATTTAAATGAATATAATAAAAGTTAAATTGAAGAGATCAAATTTTTTAAAAGGTGACAATGCAGCTGGTTATTCTTTCTTCACAAACAAAGTAGAGCTGTCAAATAATCATTGTTTACTTATAGAGTAGATAAATATCGAAGTTCGTTTCTTGAAATGAAGGTATCTCTTCCTTCTATTGTCGGCACCCTGTATTGGGCCTCTGTTGTCGCTTTGTGACAGGTGTTCCTTGATTCATAGTTCCGCACAGAAGTTACTCTTTGAAGACTTGATAGTTAGATGGTTGACGGGTTGAGATTTTCGGACCGTAGTTTAGGGTTTCGGAGTTCTTTTGTTGCAATCTGGATTGCCTAAACCGAGACCGAACTGAGACTGAAGTAGATTCAACTAAACTGGACTAAACTGATCTTAACTGATTCCCGCTTCCAAATGCGCTGTATTTATGCACAAAATCCCTTCTTAGATCCCCGTAGGAGTGAGTGGTATTAGAAGTGGCGATTCATTTGGTTGCAATCAGCGTTGACAATCAATTATGTAGAGGAGTGGTAAGAGCCTAATTATCTAATGGGCGTTGAGAATTATATTTATGCCCATATATGGAAAATGCCGTAGTAACTATTATGCCTTATATCCCTTCCTAAGTACCAAGGGGTAATTATTAGGATGGCCAATGAGCGATTAGGAATCGTGATGCGCCCAAATATGGAGAATGGCGCAGTTACCAAAATATATTGTATCCCTTCCTAGATGGAAGAAGAAGAGGAAGAACAAGTGCGTAGAAGAGCACAAGGTTTGCGTGTGTTCTTTCGATTGTGTGTGAAAGGCTCACCGTCCTATAGCTGTCATCTTGATTAAGATGTTTGATGCTTTTAGATCAAAAATTCTGATGTCCGTCTCATAGAAATAAGTAGGTCAAAATGCTTAAATGATGTACATGAGTAGTGTAGGTAACAGCATTTTGTAAATGTATGCGACTGAAAATCTGGTCTGTTCTTAGTGTTGACTTTTATGGCTTTTCAAATAATATATGTCTGCTGGTTATTTTATTTATGCGAAAATTTATGTGTATAGCTTATTTTCGTTTAATGTGCTGTGTAACTGTTTATAGGTACGAGCATTTTGTGACCGTATAAGTTTGAAACTGCAGCTGGCTTTTATGGATTCCTTGCTAATTAACTTATTGCTTTTTAATTAACGTCGGCCTGGTTTTTCTGCGAAAGTTGATGCGTAGCTTATTATCTTGGGCTATTGGGTCGCTTCTTAGGCTTTTGGATCGCCCATTAGGCTGTTTGGTCGTGCCTTAGGCATTTGCGTCGTTCCTTACAAATCTTATTTTCACAAATGGTTTTAACATTATTAGGTTTGTTTATAATATGATATTGACAATAATAATTGGATATTGAATATAATCATTTAACTTGTTAATTTATTATTTAATATAAATGTTGTGTAGTCATAATATTTGTTTATAATTAGTTATTATTATTATAAAAGTCGCGGGATGTGACACTACTGATATTCCTAAAGAAATGTATCTTTGGTAATATTTAGTAAAATATGAGAACTTAAATGCTTAGAAACAATTTAGATAAACAAATTGAAAACGTTCTCAGTTTTACTTGGAAAAAGTCGGGTTTTCAATCTCAATAGATTGAGAATGAATCATAACACTGCATGCTAAGATTCACTCAATACAAAATCTTTTGACAATAACCCATCGACTTGGCCATCAAAGAAAATTTAAATTTGATAAAACCTTAAGTTTAAATATTCTGTAACTAGAATTGTTAATAACAATGGTTATTGTTAGCTTTTCCAATATTTTTGTGACTAGTGTTCATTCATCCCATTGCTTAAAACATTTCCAGTTTAAAAAAAGTTTCTGTGCGAACGGGCCCAAATTTTGAATTTGTTTATCTAATTTTATTACAAAAATTTAAATGTTTATATTTTATAAAATATTATTGAATATTTATTATTTTAAGGAATACGTGAAGTCCTTCTGGCGACTTAAGGAAATTATAATTTTACAAAATCTCCAATTCTAATATTTTGCCACAAGAATTCTTTTTAACAAATTATTTGTATTCTATGAGTCCCTAAGCATTACAGTGTTTTGCTTATTATTAGATCCAAGCTAAAAAATTCCATTTTTCACATTATTTTTGTTATTTATTGTAAGTACTTTGAGCGTCATGGCGTTTTTAAACTCCTAGTTCGATAGATTTGTCAGATTGGCCAGACGATTAAGCACGTTTTTAGGTAAAAAAAAGTCACCGTACTCGACTGACCGGGAAAATCTCAAGATATGAATCCGATCTAGAACAGTTTGAGCTTCATGAAACAAACGTCAGTAAGCTCGAACCTACTACCAAGTAAGAGCTAATTTAGATACTCAATCACATTTGTGAACCTTGCCCAGAGATAGAGATTAAAATTAAAAACTGTATGAACAGTATGCCTCCTCGTATTGAAGCTTTATTATCTGGCAAAGGTGGGCATACGAAATTATGATTCTATTTAAAACTCGCTTTTCATTGTAAGAATGCTCGAGTTTAATGTAGATAATTATTTTTGGAATAAAATTCATCATCTATAATATATTTCTCTATGATTTTACAAAAAGTGTCTGAGTATCAATGTGTATCTTATTTAAAATGATAAAAAATTAATTTTTTTAGCTTTGGCCTAATAATCAGTATTTCATATAGGAACCTTTAGCAGATAATACAGCTTCAATGTGACGAGGAATACGGCGCAAACAGTTTTCAACTTTTCTCTTTATCTTTCGGCAATGTTTGCAAATGTTATTAAGCATCCAAATAAGCTCTTACTTTGTCGTAGGTTCATGCTTACTGACTTTTGTTTAATGAAGTTCCAAACGTTCTAGATGGGATTCATATCTTGAGATTCTCTCGTTCAGTCAGGAACGGTGACTTTTTTCGACCTAAAAATGTGCTACATCGTCTGGCGAATCTGGAAAATCTAGCGAGCTAGGAGTTTAAAAATACCAGAACGGTCAAAGTAGAGGAGAGTCGGGTGGTTTGAGCCGTGCTTTGTTTTTTAATACAAAACCTCACTGGATGAACATATCAAGAAGTTGATAGACTATTGGAAAGCTAACCTCATTATCTACGATTCTGCATCATTGAGCTTTCGAAATTAAAAAAAGAGCTTAATATTTTTCCCTTATACAAGTGCATTAATTTTGAGAACAAGAAAAATTGTTGGTTGGTTTGAACCACCTTACAAAATTTGGAAAAAACAGTATAAAACTTGTAGAAATAAAATTTAAAAAAATAAAAACGCACAATATCAATGAAAATGACGTTTTTCATTGTTCAAATGGCTCTAAAAAGTAAAAAAAGATGCTTGATTAGTTATGCGATTCTGGATCCAAATCGGAGTCACATATTCTAAATCACAAAATTTTGTAATGAATGTACAAAAAAGTCACGTAACATACATTCCAAAAGTCATAGTTTATAGTCTGTTCATTTTAGACATGAGGTTGCAATAATATAATTAACTATTTAATTCAAAATCTCCTTTAAATCTACATTTTTAAATAAAGTTATTAGGGGTTGAATGCAGCAAGAAAAAAACTTTCAGGATTAAGCAACAAATAAATTATTGAACTGTATAAACACAACAAATGGGCGTAAGACGTGTTGCAGGTAATCAATAATTTTGGTTAAATTCAGCTAGTGTAAGGGTAATGTCGGTCAGGTTAATTGATAACGAAGTAAAGGATACCTGGCATTACACTGGAGGGGGGTAATTTACAGGCGAAGTGTCACATGCTCACTTTATATATAAAGAAGCGACTATAAATATTGAATTATGACACACTTACGCCTAAAAAGTACTCCAGAAAGATGATACAGGACATTAACCAACAAATTGATGGCCAAATTGTCCATTCAGAACATTTTATTCATCAAAGTAATTTTGACAGCAGACACATTGTTTAAAAGTCGCTA
>JAWWLR010000004.1:70646427-70661709 GCA_035041075.1 Acraspis erinacei | reverse complement strand
TATTATAATAATATAATATATAAGCTCTAAGAAAGGATGGTAGTTCTCAGAAAGCATCCAGAGGTGACTGTTGTCACCTCGAACGCTTGCGACCGCTCTTACAGTATGACAGCGGTAAAAGACGAACTCCATACTACACCATACTCCTTGTTTTGTACCTACAACATCATCGGAAAAGATTTCAAACATCGTGCTAAATTAACTTATAACATTCTCATCTCATCAGTCATTTGATTTAGTCAGTGGCTATGATGAAAAACCGGGTTCACCCGAGAACAAGTTAAAACAAATAATTCCACGCGCGACCAATGGCGGTTTAGTCTTATTAAAACCATTTTAATGAAATTCGCATTTAAAAATTGGCAAATGGAAACTTACAAAGTGAAAGATATTCTCAACTCACTAAATTTTTAATCGCTGCAAGAAGAGGCGAAGAACATTTTTGTTTTATTTAAGCTGAACCATTATTTAATTTATTAAGAATATTATAGTTTAAATCATTTATAATACCGTAAAGAAAGTAAGTGACCAACATTTTCAAAAAGTATCTTTATTTGAATGGAAAATTTCGTTATAATTATAATTAAAATAATACGTGGGCATTTTTGATATCCTGATCAGACTTTCCAATTTTTAGAATTTATTTGTTTACTCGTAATTTATTGCAGGATTGGAACAAATAAAAACTTTATTCAACAATGGTTGGAACTGATGCATAAAAATTATATCTATTTCCTGACAAACATTGGATCTCACAAATATCCTGTAAGTCACTTTTCTTCTGAACTGATATACTTAATGAATTTTTATATGCCTGTTTAAACGGTGAAATTTCACGCTTGCTGCCTTCAATTGAATGACGATTATTGTATAGAAAATTTGATTTAAAATATATTTTAACTTTATTTCATTGGGCGTTTGTCGGTTCATTCTCAATTCTCTGAAATTTTGCCAAAATACGTCATTATTTGCCTGTCACACTTCCAATTTTAGATTTTAACTAGTTTTTTTAAACTAAAATTTATCTCTTGTCTCATTTCGTGAACTGCATACGATTTCGACCAGGTTTATATTTTCTAATTAGCGAACACCACTCATTTGGTGCATAGATTGATTCTTTCCTGTTAGGTCTGCGTACAGTAGAGTGTCACGAGATACTTCCCTCTTCGATGTGACCAGATTCGAGGAAGTAATATAAGCTTTTAAAACTACGTTTTACAAATGCATCTAATAACATTCAAAACAGTTAATGACCTTTCAACAGACTAGAACCGTTTTCTGAATAATTTTAATGACTCACTTATTTCTATTTAACTGTTATTTATATTCTTTCTTTATATAATAATATGATTATTAAGACGCTACACTGTTTAAATTAATATCACGAAATTCTGCATTCAAATAAATAAACAGTTTTGAAAATGTTATGGACTTACTCTCGTATTGGTATTAAAAATTATTTAAATTATAAGATTTTTCTTAACCAGAAAAAATTCCATGTGCCAATTTTGTAATGAAAAATCAAGTAAAATCTCTAAGCATTTTAATTTGTCAAACTTAATATTTATAAAATTGAATAATAACATGCAAAGTAATATATTTATAATCAGGTTATTACCGTTTAATATGGTAATGCCTTTTTGTATACCTAATCTAGATTCCGATCAAGTTATCACAGCATAAACCTTTGAGTTAGAATATTTTCATCTTTAAGGTACCTTACACCCATCATGATCGGTGACGAAAATAGTTTTTCAATCGAATCACCTTAAAAGACAAGGTTCAATATTGTCGGGAACTTTATGAGGGCCCATTTACGGTGAATTACTTGAAAACAATACTCTACAATTCTAATTAACATCGAGCAATCCTACCTAAGGGATTGTGGAGGTAGTGGAATACTTTCGCGTGGCGTCGGAGTGTTCGACTTGCTGAACGTTCCATGTCCCCCGACAGTCTGTGCACAGCAGGCCAGTAAAGGGTTCGGTAATAGATGCAAAGTCTTCAATAGATCGGCGGTACGAACTCGTCATGCCGAGGAATCACCTCAATTGTTGCAATTTTTTAGGTGCTGGGTACTCAAGAACAGGGGTTACCAGCTCGCAGTTAGGTTGAAGACCTCTCTAATTAACGCTAAACTCTAGGTGCTAACTAATAGGTGATCCACCTCATCATACGTCGGCTGCAGTGACTAGATACTGATAGATACACAATGTTAGTTCTGCCTACATTCGGGACGCCAGGGCAGATCAGGTCTATCAAGAATTGCTTCAGCCGCTCGCTCTCGGCTTCCGACATTTCTGTGATTCCACAACATTTATGTTGATTAACTAACTCTTCTGCGGTCATCCTAACCGTAGTAGGCTAACTGATCTTCCCCCGGGCCCTTTGCCAATTACTACGACTTCTGATAACCATTGTTGGTAATGCCAAGTTTTCTCATAAAATTCCATTCCATAATTCAGTCTGGCGATAGTTAACTCATGGAATGTGAATTGATTGCTCACACTGTCTCCAGCTCTCCGTGCTCCAGCAGCAAACATACACTACCTAAAATCAATTAAGTGGTTCCATTTGTCTCCGTTTGGTTCTAAGCTATCAACCTTAATTGTTATATACAAATTTACTAAAGACAATCGTTCCTCCGGAGAAGATACTATCGAGGCACTTGATTCTACGGGTTCTCTACCGGCTTTCCGTCACTCTACATCGGCTAACTTGATTTTACCTAATTTACTACTCTCATCCTTTTTACTAGCGATACCGTGCATAATCGGTGCGCTCTACGCGAAATCGAACCCGAGTTTGGATAGTTTCCTGACATCTTAGTTTTAACCAGGTTACATGGTTGGATCGATCTAAGGGCTGAAGGGACACTAGTGTGCGTTGGCTGATCTGTTTTAATAGCTACTGTTTTATTCAAATCTTTGAGCCCTGCGTTCGTTTAGGAGGAATTATGGACCCTGAACCCCCACCCCCTTGATCGTTTCGCTGATCCTTACGTCTCTGGTTATTCGATATCAAAAGGCCGTCCGCTTCGTATCCGAAGCTGAAAATGCTTCGTTTTGACTGGCATGTTCCTTCACGTGGGCCCGATTCTCCGACAATTAAAAAATTTGCCCCTAAATCGGTTAGGAGATCTCTTTAGACGTATTGATTTAGACTTTAGAAACATTGATTCTAGCGATTTTATTTTATTTTTCAAATCCTCTTAGGCCAAATCAGGTTTTATCGGCTTGTCTTCGATAGCGGCTATTGGGGTCGACTTTTAAAGATTTTTCTCGATTTTCGATTTGTTGGTTCTCGAACGGTAAGCGGATCCTGGAATTCTGATATCTAAGATTATTGTAGGTCCTATCTAACTGTTCCTCGAGTGGAATGTAGAGTGGATATAGGTTGTTAGGCCCATTATGCACGTGAGGAATTTCCACGCTCGATTCCTCGAGGCTCTGTTTCCGTGCCTTTTTCCACTCGGTCTATGAATGTAATAATACGACCCTCTCCTCTCCCAGAGAAAGTAATGTTCTATTGTCTAACTGTTTGGGCTAGACTTTTAGATCTACTGCGTGAATGGTTGTGTGGATTGCATGGTATTGGTGGATCTGAAGGACTAAGTTTTGTGGAAACGGTCATTAATTCGTACTGACTTCTCTTAGTATTATGTTCGTAGCTTCTCAAAAAACTCGTAGGGTTAGGTTGATACGTGGTGGGATGTCGTTGTTCCCAAGTCCATGATTCTTGACTGGATGTACAGGGGTTGGTCATTAAATAGATGTGCTCCCCGTCCTAATGAAGCTGGGCCTAAACCGCCGTAGCTCATCGTGTTGCCTGCTCTCCCATAAACTGTTGATCATCCAGAGCGGTTTATTCCTATTCAGTCTATTCCTATATTTACGGGGTGAGTATAACTGAACCGTAGCTCCTCAGGTATTGCATGAATGACTGTAACGCATCAAGTTGAAAAATTCACATAATAGTAAGATTGCTCGGCTTCGAATAACGGTGTTCGGTTGACATTTCGCGGGTGCCGACTAGCAAGTCCTATATTTTTTGGAAATTATGTAGGTGCTTCCTGTTTCGTTCGGTCACTGGCGATTTTAATTGTCACAATGGTTCATATTTTCTGGGATCCAAGACGTAGCCTTCAGCATCCTTTCGAGCAATTCAAGCCCACGCACTTTTAGGTCTGCTCCTTTCCAGAGCGCTACCTCTTCCACTTTCTTGTGCAGCCAAGCTTTAGCCAATAAAAAATGAGTTGCTAATTCCATCATGTTTCTAATATTGTTTACTAAGGTTCTGTACAGAAATGGAGACATTTTTTGTCCTTATTGTTTATAATTTTGCAAAACTAATATGCCATATCTACAGTGGACATGCCTGGATTTCGTAACTGCATAAGTGCGAATGCGCATGCGCACCTGTGTAGTTACGACGTCCTGAACAGCAGGCGACTCAGCTAGATACGAAAATATGAGGTCAGCTGTCAGGACTAGACCGCAGCACCTGCTGCACCATGTCCAAAAATAGGGATTATGTTACACGTGATATCATCATTTAAGTCCTTTGTAACCCTACATCGCTGCCTTTATTCATTTTACGTATGGCATACGATGTCTTTGAAATATGGTTTCAATTATATACCACTCTATAGAAATGCAATTGTATTTATTAGTTTAATTTTCTCAATTTTTCTTTCAATTTTCTATAGTTACGATATTTTTTGCTGTCATCGCAACCAGGCGACCTCTCGTAACCACAATTTAACCACGATTAAAAAAAATTAAATTCTTCACATTTTCTTAAAATTTAGCATTTACTAACCTTAAAAGAGTGGCATTACTAATTAATTGTTGTTAGTTTGTATTCTATAGGAAAAAATAAACGTGAAACATCTTCTTTCCTACGGTATTCATAAAAATTCGAAAAAAAATCCAATGCTTTTTTGGACCACCCTACTGTTCTACACAGCCGGATTGATCGTTTAGATAAAATAAATCGCATGAGCGACGAAATTTTAGAAAAATTGTCACTATTTAAAAAATATTACGTTTTTTGGAAAGCCTCAAGTAGACTGCAGCGCAGATTTCTAAACTTAGTAATAGTTTAAATAAAAAACATCTTATAGACAAATTCAGTATTTTTTCAATTACTTTCCCTAAATGTAAATATAATATTCAGTTTTATTAAAATTTGTAATGAAATTTACCAAGTTCTTAACATTCTTTTTGGACATTCAAATAATGTATTAAATATTTAATAAAAAAAGTAACGGCAAGGTAACGCGATACTTTTTTTCAGTAACGGTAACGTTAACGCGTTACAAATTCTAAGGCAGTAACGGCAACGTTAACGTGTTAAATTCAGACAGTAACGTGACAAACACGGTCTATTACTCAATTTTACTTTCATTGAGTTCATTTTTTGAAAGATTCTTTTCTGAATTTAACAAACAGAGAAATATAACCATGGGCCTTGACTCCGATCTCCTAAGTTCTTGGTTATCTATATAAATTTATTAATAGTCATTGCTGCGATTTGAAATATACATTTTTTCATATTTAGGCGACCGATGGACTTTAGCAAATTGGATTATTATCCGAAGCCATGTGTAGCATTCCAGTTAAAACCAAGTTTGGGATCAGCGTTTCTGCCACTACAGCAGCCCGCCAGTACGGCAGTGATATCAAGCGGATCATCCACTTCACTGACAACACCAACCACGCCTCCTCCAAATTCATAGTTCTTAATTGTATTTATACTTTATACTATGACATGCTTAAATTTTATTTGTACACTTATAAACATAAACGTATATGTACATATACACATATATGTATATACAAAAATCATGTAGCGTATCGCTAAATCTCCTGATAGTTGAGCGAAGTAAGCTTTTGTTCTAATATGGTAGCTAAACTTAAAAGCTGCGTCACCCTTCAACTCCGGACTGTAAGGAAATAAACTGGAAGAAATGTTGGCATTTACACGCTTATGAAAGTTATATCACGAAATCATATTTTAATATGTATTTAAACAAAATTTTTATTAATTTTTACTGAATTCATTGAAGCAAATAATTTTATTTATACAATATTGTTAAACTAAATAAATAATATTTTAAACTTTTATTTTAAAATGTTCAGTGTACAAAACATTGTATTCGAATAAGTACTAGTAAGTTAATTAAACTACTACTTGTCTATTTATATTTTATAAACGTCGGGTTTGTAAAAGTTATAAAATTTTGCAGCTATACAATTAGTTTTAGGACAAACGCGTGAAAAATGAACAAGTTCAGCTGTGCAATCGATTTGTCTTTTTCTAAATGGAGCTGTCGTGATATAACTACCTTAAGTATTTAATAGCCAAATGTTTTTATTTGTTAAAAGTAACAAGTTTTGCTCAACATCAAAATGAATACTAAATAACTATTTTTGATCCTAAATAAGCGAAAAATATAGGTTTAAAAAGCGAAACTTTTTTATATTTCCTATTTTCTCTTGGAAACAAATTATTTATAAGTTTGTAATGGATGCAAAGAGTATAAGTTAAAAAAAGAAGCATAAACTTATTTATGCACGATTTATAGTAAAAAAAATAAAAAAAATGATAATTGGTATCATTGTGAAATTACTAATAGAGCTGAAACTGGCTGTTCATTGTACAACCAGAAGGTAAGAAGATTGCAATCAAGTTGTTTTTAGCCGTTCAGGGCGCTGTTAATCATGAGTACTGTTTATCTACGAATCCTCAAATAAAAAAATTTATGAAGTATTATTATAAGAAATGTAGGTTGAAATATGATTGTATAAGCACATAATAATTCAAAAATAAGTGATTGAAGAGTGAACGCGAAATTATTATGAGGAATTTTAAAGAATTATTATTCTTTTAACATTGATACCAATCAAATGATAGTTTATGTTATCGGCCGAGGATAATTCTCCGCTCTGTTATTTTGTATGAGGGGTAGAATTCTGACCTAAAGAATTTTTTCTCTTGCATTGCGATACCTTAATTCTTACTTCAAAATTTTAAGATTTCTATTCAATTATTTATTCAACAGGTGACACGGAATACCGATATTATTACTTTTAATCTTTAACTACTACCCATAATCTTGCTATGTTAATGGTTCTTAGAGCCCTGAATCTAATTTACAATACAAAATTAGAGGAATATGAAAGTAAAGAGATATCGGTGGAGTCGTTAATCGACTCTCGCAAAAATTCTACTCCACTTGCCAAAAAGTAAAACTGCCAACCTTTGCCTTCTCGGACATACTCAGAAAAAGGATAATTGTAGATCAAAATTAGTAGAAATTATCCTCCTTAGCCGAAGCCAATCTCTACTATTCCGATGATTGAAGTATCGTCATGGCAGCGAATGCATATCGAACACTGTACAAAAAGTGTTTGAAAAGTACCGGAATAATCAGTGGACATAAAAATACCAGTGTTTAACGGGGTAATTTTACTGCAATGGTTGAAACTGAATGTGACTACTTTAAGCTCACATGCAGGCGAGAAAATTCCCATAACCTCACTTTTAGACAGTTTAATTTTAGTTCCTGTTGCAAAATTCAACTGCTAATGTAAAATAGCAGAGGCCATCTCGAGACAAAGAGACGCTTAACCTCGAAATTGACATAATATTATAAATGTTTAATTGAAGAAGTCCATTTATAAATATTATATGTTCAGCTAGCCTAAAGGACATTTGTCTCTATTTGTACACAAATATCACACTTAAAAAGGAACTTTTTCCACTCACCTTATATACCAAATATCAGCATTAGCCTACGTCCTTAGTTATAGGAGATAAGGTTTAGAAAGTTGAGGGCTATAAAACCGGAAAAAAAACATATACACTTATGGTAATATGAATTTATCCCAACTTCATCTATAGACGGAACGGATTAAGTACTTAATATATATTACAGTCTATACATGAAACACGCTAACGCATTGTGTTATCGAGTGACACGAGTCTGCCAATTTATTTTTATCTGCAAAGGAATGACAAAATTCTGGTAAAATTTCCATCGTTCTGCTTGTTTTACACTTTCATTGTGAGTTAGAATACAGTACATTTTGTGACTTTAAAGAAACCTGGCAAAAGTGCATGATAATATCGGTTATTGTACGGTTGACATTTACCACGTGAATGACTGTTATTTTTATGTCAACCAATTCCTGTGGTAATATTAAACTCTTAAGGAAAAATATATAGGTATATTGTGAAATTGCACTGCTAATCACCGCAGTTCCACAATAAACTTGTAGAATTAACTTATCAATCATAGTAAAACGTTTACAAACCGATTTGCAATTTTCAACCACTTTTTTACAGTGAAGCTTGAGATTTACAATAATCGAAAGATCCCCCAATAAATGCCGTCCCCGGGATCAGATGGGTAAATATCGTAGGCTGTATGAATTCGAACACTCGTATATGTCCAGGAGTTCACTCTGTTTTATACCTAAATTTACACAACTTAGGCTTTCAACTTTCGTATGACCGATTAAATTTATGCGCAAAAATGCTAAATGTCGATATATCCTAGTAGGGTGGCACTCCGTTCTAGTGAAAGCAAAAATAATATGTCTAGAGTTTGTACTCTCGGTATAAGTATGGGGCTCCATGCGCCTTGCCGACTTTGTGAGACTGTGGTGCCGGTGGGTTTAAAGCTGGGGGCCTCCAATTACAGGGTGTCCGTCATGTGGGAAAAGCTTGAAAAGCGGGAATTGTACGGGAATTTCATTAGTTCGAGAAATATACGGGATTTCTTATTTTGAAGCAGGAATTTTGTAAGTATGATTTAATTATGTAGACAGAATTTTTTTAATTTGTTAATTTTCAAATATTGCGCTTGTTCTGGCCCTCTCATGGTTGGTTTCTTTAATTTAGTTATTTACCGCCCAATAAGACATTTTCATTTGAACAAACGATACGGCGAGAGCGCTAAAATTATATAGCAATTCCGTGAGTTTCAAACAATTTTTTCCTAACATGTATGTGGGAATAGTAAATATTAACGAAAAAAAATATTTCGACCAATTAGATGTTAGAACAATTCCATAAAAAAATGTCTGCTCTATCAGGAGAAACTCCATTGAAAAAAATGTTGATACGGACAAGAAGTCGATATAATTAAATTGAAAAATTTTGAATTTTAGCGCCACGATGCAAGGGACATCTATAGATGGTGGTTGATTATCGTAGATCGAATCTTCCGTTCGATATAGGAAGAAAGAACTCAGTCTTGTATTAGCCATGCTTGAATAAACTCTTTTCCAATTCCTTATGTAAAACGGCCTTTTTATCTACCGCTCAACCATCCCCTTCGGTGACTACAGTTATCAGAAGTGGGATCTGAGAGGCCTCGGGTATTCGGGAATACTGAAAGTCAAATGTGATGCTAGTATTCATCAACAAATCGTTGGGGCTGTATGAAACATGGCTAAATCGCTTCGGTTGTGAACCTGAACAAAGGATGGAAGCGTGACGCAGTTACGTTTACATCTCTGGCGTTAATCGGTTATGGGTTCCGACGAGTCTTGTTGCATACAGTTATTGGGTGCCGTCAAGTTGTCTGAGTTCGGCAAACGGGATAATACATGCCGACGTGTTCGAGTAAATTCTGGGACGATTGGTGCGGGAAGCCGATGTGTATTGGCGTGGAAAACCAACGTGTTTTTGAACAGGCTTAGTCTTGTAAGTCAAGTGTATGGTGGTTGCAGAAAACCGTCATGTGGAAAAAACGGTGTCTGTATAGAAATTAGGTGTTTGGGCTGATGTGTTCGAAAATCGGCGAGTGACGCCGACGCGTTCATCGAGAGAATTCGACGGGTCACATAGAGAACGTTCTGGAATTTTCGAGAATGCGAAGATGGCGGATGTAAACTCGAGCAATGACGGGGTGAATCTGAATGTTCGTAATAGTTCTCCTAAAAATTGAAGACTTCCGCAGGTTTGATCCAAACGGCCAACAGCGTCGGGTGGCGGAGGATGTGCATAGTGTGGCCAGATCTGAGGATTCTGGAGTCTACAGAGCTCCTTTGGAAGGATCAGTCATGGAATACGTAGGAGAAATTATGACAGTGACCACAAGGGCAGTGATGGAAGCCATGCGAATTTGAGGTCAGATGGGCAACAATGGGAATCATCAAGAATTTGCCCAAAGGAATAATGCTAGACCAGCAGCGCGCAAATACAGTGAAATCGGAGATTTGATTCCACTATTTGGCAAAGATGAGGAAGATGATATCGACAGATGGATTCGACGAGTGGATGAAATCCAAGCGGCCTACAAGGCTGCAGACAATATTATCAAATTTCAGGCAGGAGTTAATAGCAGTCTAAAAGTGTCGTAACGATCCTCTTACTCGAACGAACAATATGAAAGCCCGAGTGTGGAAGGTAGAGGAGAAGTTCTCCACAAATTTTCAAGAAAAGTTAAAATTGATTATCAAATTAGATCTCACAGAAGAATTATTTACTGAGTACATGATAGAAGGGGCACAGGATTTTTTGAATGAAAAGCATGCACAAGCAGGAAACTATAAGACACTTATAGATCTGTAAGATGGAATACAGAGCATTACCAAGGATGAGCCACGCAAAGATTTACGGAAAGGACCCGGTGCAAAGTTGTATGGAGAACCTGGTTCTAATTTTAAACCGAATGCATCTTTGGAAAGTAAAGCAGAATATTCCAGATCAACAGGAAACATGACGCCACGACTAACTTGTTATAATTGCCGTGGATTTGCACATTTGGCCAGCGAACGTAAAAGTTCACCCTAGGAACATGGAGCCTGTATCAAATGTCATCAGACAGGACATCAAGAAAGCCAGCTGTTTGCTGGATCTTCGACAACACATATAAACAGTGGGAAGTTTGCAACGGATTGTTAGTCAGAATTTGTATCAAACAACAACAATCGTAATTTTTATAAACAATGTTTTGCGAAAATTTGGAATTTGTGGTTTTTTCTATTTTGGGGTTTCCTTTATCATCTGAATTGTTGTACATATTCCTAAAACTAATATATATACACTAGGGTGGCTCAAAAACGCTTCTTTGTTTTAGAGGGTTTTAGAGGGAAATAATTTTTTTCGAAAATTTGTTTTTTCCCCAAAAATTATTACTATTAGTCTAGTGAAATATTTGTTAATATTGGTTTATTAATTTTTAATTGTTTAAACAAATGGAATTTTCTTAAATAATTTTTGTTCGAAACTTGGTTTTTTCCCTTAAAAATGATTAAAATTGGTTTAGTGGAATATTTATTCTCATCGGTTAATGAATTTTTAATTATTTAAACAAATCCAAAGGGCTGAATACAATCCCTCATAAAGGGGTTTTTTCGAAAAATAGTATTGTTGGTTTTTTTAAATAATTGAAAATATGATGCATTTCATGCGCCTGGGAAGGAGCAAACGACCAATGTTAGGTTACTCATGGTGAACCGATTTGCTGCTCTTAATTTGCCTGGCTCCGAATGAGATTGAAAATATTAATGGTTGATCTCAAAATATCATAAAAAATATCATAAATCCACATGACCTACAGAAATCAAAATCAGCAGCGCGTAAATTTATCGTTGGTTAATCAACTAAGTCAAACAGCAAGCAAACGCAAGGAATAAAGCACAGATTTTTTAAACCAGTTTCATTTTTTTGGCCTACTAACCACAGTTAAATTTTTACACTGTCAATGTTACTTAAATCACGAAGATGGATGAAACGTCTCAATCAAAAATTGAATGAAATTTTAAAGATGATAAAATCATGTTAGTTATTTTTAATAATTTTTTAGAGATTATAACCGTCAGTAACCTTTTCCTTGAAGGTGTAACAGATAATCCGATGGGTTGAAAGAACGAAATTGATGAACACCTTCAGCTTGCGCATTCTCAAAATACGCATGTAAATTTCGAAATGGTCCCTTCGAATGAAATTTTGTCAAACAGAACGGAGAACGTATAAAGCCGACAAAATTTAATTTCTAAGTGGTAATTTCAAGAAGATTTTTGAACCGAACTGAGTCAGTGAAAGTTCGTCAAAACCGACCTTCAATCCTATCAGTTCAAAATAAATTTGTCCGAACTTAATGGAGTGCGCCGAATGTCAACAGAAGCGACTTTTGAACTGCTCAGTTCGAATCAGTTGTTGTTTAATCGAACTAAGCACCTCGAAAAGATCGATTCAAACCGAATTAAAATATTCCATTTTGCAACCAAATGATGTAAAATATGTATGAAAAAATGAATAACAAAAACTGTTCTCCCAAAAGAGATCTACAAATTTGTTATTAACCATTTTTATTGAAGGCATAATTTTCATTTTAATCGTGGAAAATAACACAGAAATTGAAAATTAAATTTTCGGGTAAAACGAAAAAAAGTTGCAATAAAATATGTTGAAACAAAAGTACACAGCCACACAAAAAAATCTATTTCTGGGTGTGGAGGTCAGACCATCTTTACTATATGATTTTGGAGCCGCTGAATCTGAATCCGAGGTCTCACCCCCGGACTAGAAAAAAATGTCAAGAAGTTTTCTTGAGACCCCCGGATTTGAAAAAATACTTTTATGAGGTTTTTTTTTTTGGTTATGCCAGAACCCTGGCGTGCTGGGGTTTTTTGAATCTCGGATTCAGCGACCCCCAAAACATATAATAAATGTGGTCTGACCTCAAGACCCGGAAACAGATTTTTTTGTGTGGCTCTGTTAGTTATTCAAAAAGGTTCTATTCTATGGTAACCGTTTCCTGATAAGCACATCGAATTAAATTTGTCAATGGTTTGGTCCTTACTTTTAAAAGGTCCGCGTACAAAAGTGAGAGAATTATAAGGAACGGGGGAGAAGAGCCCGCATAATGGACAAATTAAACATTTTAATTAACGGTTTAAATGAAAGCCGCCTACCATTATTGTATTAAAATTAGTTGATATTCTTCGGCTCGTTCCGGCAGGACATTCCTTGATTTCTACTTGGGTCATATCTTCAACTACGCCGCTGTACATGTTCATTTTTACCCGTTTTTGAAAGCGGGCATGCGAAATATATATTGCTCGAAGCCATTTATCAAACTCCACTATTGCAAAAATATCACCATTAGACGTTGATACTACAGTTAATTCTTCTTTTGAGACTGGCATAAGAAAATTATTTTCTCCTCTAACTTTAATTTGTTTATCGTCAGGAAAAGTATATCTTCGTAATTCGAATCGCCGGTTCGGATTTGCATTGGGAATGAGCCGAACAAATCTAAGTTGACCAGGTTTAACTGCAAGTAGGTGTACAGAAAGATCCCCTTCGGGAGGAGACCTGGGCCTGAATCGAAGCGGGGGTTCGGCAGTAGAAGAAGAACTGTCCGTAAAACCCCGAGAAGGAGCTCCGGAAGTAGGTAGAGTCCTTTTAGGAGAATCATGCCTGTCAGAAGAAGAAGAATTTTCGGAACGAGAAAAATGCGGAATAGGTTCGCCATTAGGTAAGCAGTCAAAATGTGAACTTAAATCTGCAACAAGAAGCACAAAAATACATTTGCGATGTGAATTCTCTTTATCATATTTGGCTCTAATTGTCTCTGCCGATATATTTTTCTCTTCCGGAGAGAGAAGTATATACCTAGTCTCAATCCGTGTAAAGAAATTTCAGTATTCTACAAAAGAGAACAAAAAGGAGTTTTTGAAATTCATCGCCTGTTCACTCCCAACCCCTCTTCTAGAGAAAAAGTACCAAAGCACCAAAATCACGTGCTTCGTTTTAAAAGCGCGTAATAGAATGTTTAATTGCGCATCTTTTTTCTCAAGATGAAAAAGTTGTCGTTTTTTCTGGTTTCAAAGTAAATCCATAAAACCAACTCAGTTTAAAAGAAAGGTGAGAGTAATGTATCCGCTTCGAAAATTTTCAGCGAAATTGAGCTCTTCAGCCTGATGTGATTTCTCATGTGCACAAGGGGCCTAATCTCAAATTCACACTTAGTACCTTATGGAATGCTAACGGAAAAAAGTTACGAAATAAGATTATGAAAAAATCGTTTTGTTTGGATATTGAATACATTTCTTTAACTTTTTGAGCCAGTAATCTCATGATCGAAACTTTGGGGGTTAGGCCTTAGTGACATGCCACATATCAATTGGGAGCTTCCCATATGGTACGAATCCCATATCAACATGGACACTTTTGAGATCAATTTTTTATAACATGCACTTTCCGCATTTCCCCCGAATAAATTCAAAATTAAATTTGTTATCATTTCGGACAAACTCGTATCAAGTTTGAAAGAAAATATAAATTTGGGATAAAATGTAGATTAAACCACACAAACTCTGATCTACGTATATCTTTAAAAAATCGACTCATAATTATAGATATATTATATTATTATATTCACCGATAAAATTGACGATAACCCCTGAAGCTAAGAATAGAGCAGAAACAGTTCTCATCTTTTCTGATTAGAGAAAAAACTAATATTTTATTAACAATGAACCTGCTAAATATCTTAGTGCTTCATTTGGTTATATTACATATGGCTTATTCACGTTATCTCTTATATTCTTGGCGTTAAGATAATAGTTCTCAGATATTTACATTTCATTTAAGTCAGCTTCAAGGAAAAAATATAATTACGAAATTCATTAAAATTGATATCGCAGTTTACATAATCTTTTCCATTTAACAGAATTTTTTTAGCGATGACCTTACAAAAGCTCATGTACCCAGCATTCTTTCTGTAGAAAACATATGTATACCGTTCTGCATGATTACAGTATATTATAAAGAAGGTTCTGTTTTTTTAATATTCCTGGAATTGTCTGAATTATGGTCTGACATGACCTATAGGAAGCGTACCTAACCTGGAAACGTGACACGAGCGGAACTAGGTTATTGACCGTCCAGCTAAGATCCAAGCCTAGGTTAAAATATAAAATACGTAATTTTGTAAACGGAAAGTATCACCTTTGATTTCCAAAAGCCAAGTTCATATTATAAATAATAGTCAGAGTTCATAATCAAAACAAGATTGTATGGGGTCTTACGGGGATGGGGTATTACGGGGATAAAGCCGAGGTGGGATGGTGGGATAAGGTAAGCCGAGAGAAAGGTAGAACACAAATAAAGAAGAGTCATTTAAAATAAATGTAGGGCATTTATTGCCACTTACATCGGCGAAAAAGCGACAGAGCGCGGAAGGATTCGGGCGATCCGTAGGAGCGATAATTCCAGGTGTGACGTTGAGGATTCAGCGTTGCCCCAGAAGTCGTC
>JAWWLR010000004.1:70582924-70593296 GCA_035041075.1 Acraspis erinacei | reverse complement strand
ACAAAGCAGCGGAGGAGGCAGCTGAAACACTCGGACTTAACTTCTATATCAGGGGAGAGCAGAATGCATCCACAGAAATGTGGAAGATCAGTTAAAGTCCTGTGAGCTAACTTTTGCTTTCCTTAAATCACCCGGATTGAAGTCTGGCTTGGAAGGGTTTCATTTTGGCATGTCAAGAAGGTGTCATTTCCACCTTAGCATACCGTCTTTACGTTTTGAGCCAAGACATTCCCGATGATAGCTACAGGGCATGCCATGCACAGCCCGAGCATCTAGGACACATGCTATCTAGTTCTCCAACTCATGCGGGAACGAAATATATCCAAAGGCACAATGCGGCACTAAGAGTGCTTTATTACCATCTCTGCCTCTCTTACGGTATTAATCATAATATCGCTCCGCTAAACGCTTCTAGACCTGACATAGTTCTCCTTGACTTCGAGAAGTGAACCATGTTCGTTATCGAATTTTCGGCACCAGCTGACATCATAGCCAAGGAGAATGAAAAGAAAGAGAGTTATCGAGATCTTGTAAGGGAGTTGCGACGATTGTACCGGGAGTATTCTGTTAAATTAATCGTCCTTATCATCGGCAATCTTGGAGGTGCCAAGCTTTCACTGGTTAATAGCCTGAAAAGCATCCCTGCGTGTGAATAATATGCGAAAACACTTGCGGGGCAAATGCAGAAGGCGGTCGTCCTTGTGTCGCTCCGTGTCCTCAAGGCGCACGAGACTTTTGCCTGAGGGATATTTTTTTAAGTAAGTTGCTTGAGTAGGGTGACTTTTCCCGCCGGACCCTTAGATGCGTAGATGAATTCTAATTTTCTCCAAATATAGTGTGATGTAATACATCCTTTGATTTGTGCTAACTCCAATGGACTTATAGAGAGTATTAGATCTGCTTTTGCCTTGCGATAGGCCTGCATCTTCCATGTATCGTAGTTGTCTCGAGACAACATTTCGAGTCATTGTATAGAATTCGTGTTCATGCAGTGCGCCATTTTTAGGCTGAGCGAACACTTTTAGCTTTTTGAGGATCATAATTTCCGTAAATATCTTTTTTGAGAGAAACGACAAACAACACGCATTTTGTTTTTATTTACACTACGAGTTTTGACGTACCTGGGTCTCATAACCTGTTGGGAAAAATAAGTGCGATGAGGCAAAGTACTCAGGTGTATTTTAACAAAGGACACACAAGCAATACGAATAAGGATGACGAGAATTGCGTAGTAGAAAAATATAAAAATATAAAATTGAATTTGAATTTTCTTGAAATGCCATATCTAAGGACCATTTGGTTTTTAAAAACAGCTCATATTTAAATTTTTAAAAAGAATCTTATCAGTTTAAAGGGGTTAAGAAATATTTCAGGAACATCCTGTCTTAAATTTTGTATATTTTATGATGACAATAATTACCTATGTCCCAAAAAGAGGGTGTCCGCGAAAAACTTACCTCTCGTTCTGATACGGTAAATACGTCTTTGATGATAAGTGTAGATCCAGCTGGATTATTTTGTCACGTTATCCAAGTGTTCTCCATGTGTTCTCAACAGGGTGGTTGCATAAAATTACGTTTAAAATTTCCCTGAATTTTCTATGACAAGTTTTTCATTTTCTCTGACAAATAATATTTAAAAACCAGAATTCGAATATTTTAAAAATTTAAAAATAAACTTACAATTGAGCGGTTGGATTTAATAACAACCTACAGGTACATTCATTTTTAGAAGTCATTTGTTTTTCAATTGTTCTGGATGAGGTTATGTGCAAGAAAACAGAACAACAAGTGATTTCTGAAAATACAAGTCGAATGTTAATGCACCCAACCGCTCAATTTTACAATTGTAATTCTGTAAATTACTATTAAGTTACTAAGTTATTAAGTTAAGTTATTAAGTTATTAAGTTACTATTACTTTCCTTGACAAAAAAATTCGCCGACTTCTCCATCATTTCCAAGTTATTCTCTGGCCATTAGCCACCCTGAAAATTTGTTTTTATAGGTATACATAAGATATAGTATACCCTATAAAAAATCTTTAGAGAAAATCTTATCTGTTAATAGGATAATGTATGCAAATTACATTTGGGTAAGTGTGTGGTGAGCAGCGCACGTAAGTGTGTTCTTCCGGCGCTGCATTGAAGTTGTGATTCTTCTAAAGAAAACAATTTATTTTCTGAACGTTCAAGAAAATTTCATGGCAGTCGTAGCAAAAACATACCTATGCATTCTCACCGTGTATTTAAATATATTACAAGTTCAAAGATTTAAGGTAGATTTCTAAACTCAAATAGCGCAATGCAAGAATTACTGATGGCTGTTGGTGTTGAAACACATATTCCGTAACTTACTTCTTTATGCAAAAGAATTTTTTAAAAATTACTTTAAAACAGGATTCTTGTACAAAAAGCTGCAGTCACATACGGCATTGCTCATTAAGTTTAATTAGGACGCTTACTGTAAAAGGAATATAAATGGATATTTTTAAGTATAAAACGGTATTATTTTATGTTACAATTCTTATATATGATCAATCAAATTTTGCCTTTGCAATACATTCGAAATACATTGTTATTATAAATAATTAATTTTATAAATTGACTATATTGTACTTATTCTGCTTTACACTATGCATCCTAATTACGACATATTTAGGGGTCCCAGTTTTTAGAATTAAAATGATTCAATTTAAATGTATGATCGAGCTGGACATTAAATAGTAGTAAATTTTTGTATAGATTTATGACAATACATTAAACAGTCTTCTACACTGGAATATTTCCAATGAGGGATTGAGCGTAAATGAGCTGTACCGTATCTACTAATCGCATTCATGGTATTCCTCTTGAAACTGATAAAAAATGTGTAAAAAGGTAAGGAGTAAAGGAGGCACGAAATAAAGTCTCGAAAAACTGTAAAAAGTAACATCTTCTCGAGGAGTCTTCTTACATTATAAGTAATTGCGATGTGTGCATAGACTTTAAAAAAAATAACAAATTACATACAGAAAATAAGTATTTGACAAATGACGTTTGAATGAACGAACGATAATAAACGTTATCGCTAAATTGCTTAATTATGTCTGCGATAAAACTACTATTATAGAATATAGTACCTGGCACAGTAACATGACCTCTCAGTCATTGGCATCACAACATAACAAGGACTACAAGCTGCCGCACGTCAGTCGCACTTGACGAACACTTAATCACACGTTTATTACACACGATTCCTCGAGTGAGTGACAGCAGCTAAACACTTGGTCCTGAGTATTTTTGCATCATCAGTTATTACTTTTGACTTTACAATGTTCTTATTGCTTTCACAAGTCGGCTTTGAACGTTAGTTAGTTGACAATCGCTTAGTAAGATTAGTTATTGCACTTTCTTGTCTAAACCGATCGTGATACACTTGGAGACATTATCGCGACCAAAGGCACACGGATTTTCAGAGACTCCAATTTATAGATATTAACACTTGATTTCATTGTTCAAGATTCATTTTTGACCCTTTAACCGAATCAATGAATCTTTAAAAAAATCATCAACACAAGCCAATAACATGATTTGCGAAAGACTTTGTTCTGCCGACGCAATCTCCAAGGGCCCGCATTGCAATTGGCCGTAAGAGTTCTGAGTACCTAAGCTTTTAGAATCTACGCGTAGACAAACCCCGATGACATCAAATGGTACAGTCTTGTCAATTGGGGTGGGCCGGGGCTACGTAACACTAATCGCTGGATTAGAAGGACCCGAGGGCGCTGAACCTACCTCACTTTTTATACATTGCCCTGTTAATTGATTAACGCTTAATGGGTTGTTAATATCGTGGGGATTAGTTCCAACAGGATTCCGATGTGGCGGCGCGGTTTGCGCTGAATTTGAGTTAGACAGAGATGAAGAAGGCACAGGTGGTGTCAACGGACATGGACATGGACTTGCTAAGCTCGATGGAGATGGTAACACCAAAGATGGACTCGCAAGACTCGACAATCCAGACAGACCTCCAGGACTGCTCAGAGATTCATCCTCTTCCGGAGTACCTGCTTCTCCTACACTGCCCAAATTATCCTCGGAATGATCGTCTTCCCCGTCACCGTCGCCTTCGCCATCACCATCACCTCCCTCCCCCATATACCTGATACATTTCTTCTTACGTCTGCAAATAGAACACAATAAATGAGTTTTCATGTCAAAATTGTCTCAAAAAAAGGATTGTACGCACATCATCATCATCTTAATCATTATGTTTCGTTTCTTTTAACTATTTCTTTTTCAAAATTACTTTATATTCTCTTCAGTCAAATCAAGTGCCCTATGATAAAACTTGAAATGATGAAGCTAAACTGGCACTTCCAAATCCACTTTCAGTATCATTAGATAATACAGAAATAGGAATAGACAAAAATACGGTGCAGTCTGCGATCAAGGTAAAAAAATTAGTGTTTTAATAGATAGCTGTCGATTTAATTGTATAAAAAGACGTAAAGATTAAGACCTATGATGATAAATGCATCGCACAGCCCACTCTTTAAGACTGGTTTGTAACATAAGCACATAACTGGAAGACCATGCGTTCACTCCAAGCCACACTTTCACGTAAGAACTCATATAGTAGTAGTGGTAATCAAGCAAAGAAGACGAAAAATTGGCAATGTTATTATTGATTATTTGAATAAATTCGATAACAAATTAATTCCCTATTGCCATTATTACTAAATTTATTTTTTCGAGACCAAATTTCATTAATGAAAAAAACGAATACATAAATGTATCTGATAACGATATTCGCACATTCTCTTCCATTATAAGAATATCATATTATTATTTCATACATGTACTACTAATACTTATTAAAATAACTCTGATTTTTACTTCAACTGAATAAAGTTTTCTATTAAGCCGTAATCACTTCATAGTAACAGGAAAAGTTCAACAGGGTTTTGATTATTACTCTGTTCTCAAACCATTATTCCACAATAATGTGCCAAAATCATAATATTAAATATTTATTTATATAATAAGTTTTTTAATGCTTGTTCCAAATAACTGCTTTTGCTTATCAACAAATTACAAACTCGGTACTGAGTTCTTTCGTGTGATGTTGTCTATTATTGTAATTAATCAATTCGCTGCAAATGCCATGCGCAAAAATTTAAGAAAAAACAAGCATTAACACTGTAAGAAATAAAAGCGAAAACTGAATCTCAACTACAAAAATATATCACGGCAAGTATACAATGTTGAACACAACTGTTTTACTAGGAAAAATTCTACAAATCAGTTGACAGAAAATAAATGATCAAAAATTAACTTATTTGCAACAGTGAAATTTAAAATGGAGGCACCGAATCGAAAAAGTATGTGCTCTTATTCGAGCTGACACTTCAATTTCATGTGTTGGCTTAGCCTTCTTAACTTAATGGAACTCAAGGTGAAAATTCCCACGTAGAAATACACGTGACTTATCCAAAAACACGGAATAATTACAACCGAAATTCGATTGGTATTTTGGAACCGTTTACGTGAAATTCCGCGTAACAATATTTCAACCAGGAAATCTAGGAATTCCATTTATAGGTATCTCTTAGGGTTTACGAGATATCACTGTTGAAAATAAGGCTTAAATCTGACGTTATATTTCACATAAAGTGTTCTAAAATACCACCCGAATGTCATGTGAATTTTCATGATTAACATTAAAATATAATTAACTGTTTCTTTTAAGCTGTTAGCAATATAACATGAAATTCTCGCTAGTTCTGCGATTTTTACATACGTGCTTAGATAGCTTTATCGGTTAAGCAACTCGCAATAAACTTTAAAAAAATTGTATCATATGTTTCAATACAGCAGATATCTTCTGAATTTTAGCACGGTCTCTATGAGAAGCCATGTGTAATTAGTATATATTACATGTTATGTCTCCTTGATATATGTTGTCTCAACAAATAAGTTTGATTATAAAAATAAATATAAAACAGAGTTATTATATTTTTTTACATATAACTGTCTATGTTGACAGTATGGTTAACATAAATGGTATAAAATGATACAAGAAATCTTGGACAAAAATTAAAACTTGGTGTAGCATGAGATTAGAAAAATCAGTCGAGGATTATATTGATCATCAAAAATAAATTTCTTTCAGAATTTTGATGTTCGTTGTTGGCTTTATACAATTAAATTGTATCCAACGTTTAGTCACACAATGAATTTTGTTAAATCTGTACACAATTGCATATTTTCTTATAGGGACGTAATTTAAGATGAAAATGTTATTCTTGGAGTCACATTCACTTCGATTCACTTTATAATTTTAAACTCATTACGCCCGGTGAAACGAGCGTAAACTTCTACGTGGGCCTGCTAGTTAAGTGCCCATGTGCAGTTGGCATCTGTCTGAAATTAACCGCATTGCGCCTGCTTCACATGCAAGAAAAGTTGAGTTTTTACGAATGGTCGAACAAAAAAAAACATTGTAGATAAAGTATTCTTTCAAAATCTTTTAAGAAAAAATGTAACGACGTCAATTTGTGTTTGACGGTGGTCCTATTTTTCATTGAGCGACCCTTCCAATGTAATTTGTTTTAACTTGTGCCAGGGACATTATAATTGTAATTTTCTATTATTAAACCAAATTGCCAAGGTTTTACTAAAAAAGAGCTATTTACCTAAAGATTACATATGCAAAATATTAAACGAAAATAATAATCCCGCACCAGCCCCTTATGAATAAAGCCCTTTAATATAGCCCTTTAATGCGTTGAGAATACGAGTCCATATGAAGCACGCATTTTCAACCCCAAATTTCTCTGCTGTAAACCCCAAATTTATTCGTTAAATTAACCAACCAACGGAACGGTCTGCACATGAATTTTCTAATGATATTAGAGAAAGCATATCGTATTTTAGTATTTTATATTTTATCAACCAATGAGTCAATTGCACGAATAAGATATGCCCACTACCTGAAATAATGTTCATATTTTCTTTGGACGCTTAGAAATAGCACTGTCAGTATTGATTTTTGAGCTCTATATTATTTTTGGTCTCGCGAAGAGGTATCAAATACAAATGGTATGATAAGCTTTCGGTAGATTCACAAATTATTACCTTTATTCAAGAATTTCAAACAGCACCATGGCGACAATTTTTAAATATCATAGAATTGCGTTACTGCGACACAATTATCGCCACACGTCATTAACATTCAATTAGAGGGGAAGGCTACTTGCAAAGAGAAAGCTGATGTGACAGAATTATCATCAATTACAAAAAAAATTTATAATTATTTTAATGAAAAAATCGATAATTTGAAAATAGCGATATCGATTTGAATGCACCATATTCATTTTGCTTGTAAGAAATTCCATTGTAATCTGTATTAAAAAATTGTGCAAATCTAAATAATCAATAATTTTAAAATAAAAAATTGATCATAATAAATAAAACTGTCTTAAAAAGTTGTCTGCTCGAATAACGTTCATATAAATGATAGTTAAATAATACGATAATTCACTATTTATACGATCACTGGTTGATTAATTCTCATGCTGGTTCCTGTATGGCAGGGCTAATCAATTACGACAGGTGTTGGCGGACACGACAAATGCGTGGCTGACAGGAAGTTATTATGAAATTTTTCCCTTCGGTTTCCAGGAATCCTACCGAGGATTACGGTTGTTAAAGTCAATAGATCTCTCTTTCTTAGTGAAGGATTTTAACGTTTGTACTCGAATCCCCAATACATATAATTCAAAATATTAATTAAATTTTTATTTCATGAAATTAATTAATTTTTTATCCAAATGAAACCTAAAATTAAATTTTGAAATAGGAGAAAGTTTTTGGACAAATTTCAAAAAAAAATTTATAAAGAATAAGGACAAAATAAGAGAACCGCCAAAAACCCTTTATCAAATTCCCTGTGGTTAAACCATTTTTCTCGAAAATTATTCATTTGAGAAAAATATTCTTATCAATCGCTTCTGTTTGAGCCAGTCTAAATATTTTATCATTCAAAAACGAAAAGTTCAACTGACTTTTTGAACAGAAATTTTCGAGTTATCTAAAAAAATTGTATACAGCTTAATAAGTCCGGACACTTGAGTCTGGGACAACCTGCATATATCCTAAAAAATTACATTTATTCAGTCTGGACTAATCAGGAGCATAGTATAAACAGATGTGCGCAGATGAGCGGGAGTCCGACGCAGTGTTTTTGAAACGTGCGGCGAGGTGAGGTTAGCAGCGAGAGAACAGCGGTCAAAACTAAAACTTCAACTGATTTTTAAAAATAGCATATGGTGTGGCAAGAGCGACAAGTTGTTCAATACCGCATCAACGTGAAATTTGCTCCACGCGTGGCGATTTACCAACGTCGCCCTTACCACTATAGATATTTTTTGTCCAAGTGCATGATAAACAACACGTTGAAAGAGTAAAAATATCTGTTGTGGGCTTTTGGAGCAACGAAGATTGCAACGGTTAGCAGTAGGTAAGCGCATTCCCGCCTGTATGAGCGAGCGGGAACAACACATTTCCGTTCACTGATACGGGAACTTTCGAACTTTCGAAAATGGACAAGAAAATGAGACTTAATTCAGGTACACAGTGTTTCATTTTCGCATGTCAGAACGGTGTCATTTCCACGTTAGTATACATGACCGTATTTTATGTCAAGAAATTCCCAGCGATATCTGCAGAGCGTGCTATGCACACACTGAGTACCTTCAACACATACCTACTATCCGAGTGTCCCACTCACGCGAGAACGGTGTATCTCTACAGAAATTAAGCGACCCTGAGACTGCTTCATTACCATATTTGTCGCTCTTACGGTGTTAGCCGCGACCCTTCCATGCAGATCGCTCTGAGGGAGATTTTGAGCGAGTTCGGTGATCTACACTGGTGTACCCCAAAAGAACTCCAACCTGCTCCTTTTTACTTCTTCCTTCTCACTCTCACCTGTTTCGAAGCCTGATATCGCGCTGGTATCACCCAGAATGACACTGCGGTGGTTGTTCAACCCTTTTTTTATTATTATTGTGTGTGTGTGTGTGTGTGTGTAAATTTGAATTAAAACCTGTGAACGCACTATGGATATGTTTCAAGTTCAATTTTACTCAAATGATATATAAATATGCAAAAAATTCGCATTGGGCCAAAATTCAGTGTTTATTGGATTCCCTCATTTAAAGTTGAAAAAGAAAATCCAGTTTCATTTTAATTAAATTATTTCATTTCACTTAAATTTAATTTAATTCCTGTAGGTAAATGTGGAGTAGCCCATTCAAATGTTAACAGTTTTCAAACAGATTGGCATAGATGAGTACTTCTCGAGCTTAATCAATTAGCAATTACAAATACTAAATGTCGTCTACCAAATCATTCCAAATTATAAATGCATAACTTATTACCAGCTCCTTCGGAGGTATAAGGACTATGGAGGATTAGGAACCATTTAAAGTGACATAAAACAATCTGAGATGATTGCCATGCTAAAATTCTTCATTTCGTTTGCATCTCTGTAATAAATAACTACTGTAAATATAGTTGCTTGATTATTATTCCAATGGAAAGATTGTGCAGCATTTTGAATGATGAAAGCATAATTTTCAGCAAAGTCAAGCAAAATTACGTACTCTACTTCTTTTAGTATAACTTTAAGGTGCATCAGAAACAAACCTTGTTGTTTTATATAAAATGCGTAAGGTTTCAGGTTTTTAAGTTTAGTGCAGAATGCTTCTACGAAAGCATCAGCTTCCGCTATTTCGGTCTTCAAAGTGCTTCTATCAATTTGCTGCAAAACTTGATATGTCACTGTGTCAAAACTATTCACTTTCACAAGTCTGTTTTCTGTGACGGTAATGATGCAAGTATACAGCAAAACCTCAACAATAAAAAAACAATATGGAGAGGCGAGGGGTGAACGCTCTCTTAAAAAATACTTGTGTTCCCTATTTTTTTTATAACTATATGCACAAATTTTCGATGCATTAAGAACCGTTGAATTTAATTTTTGGAAAGTTTCTGTACCAATGAAAATTATGTTTGAATGAATCGAATTTGAACGAAAGAACGTCGGTCGGTGCATCGGCTGGACTGCCCAATCTGTCCGAGCGCGCGAGGAAGTATTTCGCTCGGAAATATTCGCATAACTACATAACTATTTTCAGTCCCAAAATTCCAAGCAGCATTTGTATCGGAAAAAAGTCAAGCTTTCGTTTAAAAATACTTTAAAAAAAAATAAAATCTGGCCGAAGAGTAGAAAATGTTAAACAAACCTTTTAAATGGCAATTTGTTAATAAAAATTAAAAAATTTAAAACAATAGATTTCACAGAATGAAAGAGCATGAAAAACCA
>JAWWLR010000004.1:70019621-70030287 GCA_035041075.1 Acraspis erinacei | reverse complement strand
TCCAGGCCGCCTTCGCAGCCACGGCCTTGATGGTAAGATGGAGGGGCTCTAAACCTACAAGTGCCCCCAACGCTGCTATGGGTGTTGACTTCGAAGCACCAGTGATGCCTCTCAGAATCAATCCCCTGATCCTTTCCAATCTAGCCTTCACAGTAGTCAATTCAACCCTGCTCCACCAGACCACCGCTGCATAGGTGAGTCTGGGTCGCAGGATCGCTGTATAGATTATAAAATTTGATAGTATAATATCTATTTTTACAATAAGAAAATGGCAAGCCAAGATATAGAATCACTAATGCAAGAATTACTCCTGTGAATATTAAACTATGAAGTTACTAAGTTAATTGGAATATAAAATAAATGATTAAGTAACTGCACTTATACCAAAATAAAGTTTCGATAATCCCTAGGACAGACTGTGAAGTTTACCAAACATAATAGAAAAGACCATCTATCTATGTTCATTCTACGCATTTCTAATTTTTGCCATGGAAAATAGGAACAACTGTCATGGTCGAAAGCGCAAAATAAAAATAAATTCGCAATCACTGTTTTATATATATTACAGTTGCACTCAGTATAAATTTTATAAATTAAACATACAATTAGATGTTAATATTTTATTCTAAGCTGAATGACAAACTTACCCACAAACAAGTAATTTGTCACTTCTTACCTGCCTGAAAAAATCAGCACAGAATCCTCCCTCTTTCTCACTCTTTTCCAAACTACCCTGGCCTTTTGCTCAAGATGTGACATATCAACGAAAAAAAATATTCAGGAATGAATTGCCCTTGAAAAAGTCTATTTCACTCTTTTAATATAAGCCACCACATCAATTTATACACTCATTTACTCAATCATGATTATCTCCATCCGGATAGAGTACCGTTTCTCGTACAATTAATCATTTTTTTTTTGTTTTTTCCTTTTTATTTTAAATACATAAATTGATGTGGTATCATATATCAAAAAAGTGAAAGATGCTTTTTAAAGGGAAATTTATTTCAAAACAACTTTTTTCCCTAATACAAAATAAAAAATATATAATGTTGTAGTTTCCAAATGCTGGCATTAGTATTTTACCTCACTTGTTTCTCAAAACCTGTTGAATTTCACGGCATTAATGTAATTCACGGAATTCAAGCAATTCATGGATTTTAACTAATTCGTGAAATTCAAGAAAATCGTGAAATTCGTGGAATTCACCAAATGGAAAGTATGGAATTCAATTACTTTCACAAATTCCTTGAATTTCGTAAATTCCATAAATTCCTTTAATTTCTTGAATTTCATCAATTCCGTACATTCCTTGAATTCTTCAAATTACTTGAATCCCGTCAATTCCTTGAATTCCTTGTTTCCGTGAATACCTGGAATTCCGTGATTTACTTGACTTCCGTGAATTCCATAAATTCCATGAATACCGCGAATTTCATGAATTGCACGAATTCCTTGAATTCCATGGATTCCATAAATTTCGTGATTTCATTAATTCCTTTAAATTCTGTGAATTCCGTTATTTACTTGAATTCCGCGAATTCCAGGCATTGCATGAATTCCTTAAATTCCGTGATTACAGTCAATTCCGCGAATTTCTTGAATCTTTTGCATTCCATAAATTAAGCGTATTTCGTGAATTTAGTTAATTCCATGGATATCTTGAATCTCATGAATTCCATAAATTCGATTTATTTTGTAATTTCCTTGGTTTTAGTGAATTCAAGGCATTCCGTGATTTTAGTGAATTCTTGGAACCCCATGATTTCAGTGAATTCTTTGAATTCCATCAATTTCATAAATGCTCTCTAAATTTTCTGGAGTGAAACTTCACTCCGTCGGAGTGAAATCTCACTCTTGAGCTTAGTCAGAAGTGAGCCTGTCCATTTAGAGTGAATCGTCACCTTTCAAAAGAGTGAAAATTCACCCTAAAATTTAGAGTGGATTCTCACTCTAAAGGAGTGGAAAGTCAATCCTGTAGAGTGAATTGAGCCAGTGCAATTTGGAGTGAATTCGCTCACTCTACTACTTAGGGTGAATTATCTGAGTCGATTGGAGTGACTCAATCAGTCGGAAACAGAGTGAATAGACCACTCTTTCTTTTAGAGTGATTGAATGTATCACTCTAAAAGAGTGGTCCAATGCTCTCCATTTAGGTTGAAATGTCACTCCATTTGGACTGAATTATTATAATATTAATAATTTAGGTGGGAAATAAAAGGTTATTTAATACGCAAATAAGATTCGTTGTATTTGTGCTTAAAGTACTGTTTATTAAGCTAAAATAGGTAAATTTTAAATATTTTAAATGCAGTTTAGAAAAAATTAGCGTACATGCTAAATTAAACTCTACCCCTCTAAAATCTCTACAATTTGCTCAGTTTCATTCACGCAGTCACTGATGCTCATTAGTTCGCTCTTAAGGGAAGCGCAACATCCCTTTGGCACATTAAGTTCCATTACGCAGTTGGTTAAGAAATCGTAGAAATTTAGTAGATCTTCTGCTTAATGGATGTCGAAGCAGAAGTGGGGTTTAAATAGAATGTCGAAGGCTTTTAAGGGATTCTTTGGGACAGAAAATAATTTTGCATCGACTCTGATGTCCCATTATCCCTACTTCTACCTTCAGGAACGCAGACGAGAAACGGCTGCGTAACGGCTTTTGCCTTCGTTGCCAATAGTATATCCTCGCCAGGCTGTAAAAAAATTGGATTAATTGTATATTGTTTCTGCTGTTTCCTGCAACAAATACTCTGGAACTATTAAAGTATGTTAATACTTACAGGAATGAACTTAATCAAACTCTGCGATGGTATAGTTTTGTTCTCGTCCTTTGCGCATTTATTTTGATTTTTCGAACCTCTTTTCGCATAATTTGGTTTTGGCAAAAGTTCTGGCAATAGCAATAAAGCCTTGTATTCATCTGTAAAAAATTGGGTTAAAATTGAGTATAGGGAAATAATACCTTTTGCAGGGTGTCTACCCAAATCCTGGAAAAAAATGCTCTGACAATTCCAGGTTTTTTCCAGGTATCTCAAGCTTTTTCCAGGTAAGATTTATCGCGAGTCCATTATAAATACATTAATTAGATTAATTTTCTAGAGAGGAAGGCGATTCTTAAATTAAATATATGAATTTTGAACTAAAAAGATGAATTTTCAATTAAAGAAGACCCACTTGTAACTAAACTGTTAAATTTTCAACCACAACTACTGAATTTGCATTTAAAATGATGAATCATTATCTCGAATAAATTAATTTTGAACAGAAGTTGAATGTTTTAGAAAATATTTTAATTTTTAACAAAGAAGTTTTATTTTTAACCAAAACGATGAATTTTCTACCATTTTAGACCATGTAGACAACAAAATTAAAGTCAAAATTAAAAATAGATGAATGTTCAACAAAATATTTGCATTATCAAATACAAATCAAACACATTTTTAACCAAATAGTTTAATTTTAACCAAAAAAAAAAGATCCATTTACCAACAAAAATTGAATAAAAAAATCTTTTTTATCAGCGAAGACGAATTTTCTTGAAGATACATGCTTTTTAAAATAAAAAGATAAATTGTCGGCTAACAATTGAATAGTTAAATTTTAAGTTGAAAAATGCATTTTCAAATAAAACGATGAATTTTCAACGAAAATGATGTATTGTCAACTTAAATAGTTGAATTTGCCACCAAAAACATGAATTTTGAAATAAATTTATGAGTCTTTAACTAGAACCATTCAATTTCCCATAAAAAGTATTATTTTCAGCCCAGAAGATTGATGTATACGAAAAGTACAAAATTTGCAACCAAAAATAATGTTATGAAAATTAATTAGCAATAAAAAAAACAAGAAACAAATTTTCAACAAAATAGTTTAAGTTGCACTTGGAATAAACTTAGGAAACTAAACTTTCAGTCAAAAAGTTGATTATTTTATTCCATTTAATATTGACATTAAAAGAAATAATTACGCTCTTAACAAAATTCCCGGACTTCAGATAAAATTCCCTGACATTTGCAGGTATACATACAAATTCCCTGACAATTCCAGGTTTTCCAGGTGGGTGCACAGCATGATTTTCTACTCATTTGTGCTACTTACCACTTAGATCCTCAACGTCTTTCAGAAGATCGGGCTTATTGCTCTGAATGTATTGTAATATTTTTGGGACATACAATCCAGCAAATTTACCCAAAAATTGATCTCCTTCAGGATAAATAGACAAAAATTCTCGTTCAATCTGAAAAAAATTAAAATAACATAAATTTATGAAAAGGATCTACTTTCATATATACTCACAAATTCCCCGTCATAATCCATAAATTTCGGATACTTTTCCTAGATACACGTAGTCGTGAACAGAGAGGCGACACCTTCGAGAGAATTGAAAATGTCATTTTGACGATTTGGACGAGTTTCGTCCATTAGTTTAAATATCTCGTCCTTATTCTGCTCGTTAGTTGTTTTATACTTCAGTTCAAATATCTGCAATACAAATTTTAATAATAAGTAACTTTAATAATTTAAATAGATCAGTGATTAAAAGAATTATGGCTAACCTTCTCCTCAAAATTCTCAGAATCAAGCACTTGTTCTTCAATTCTTTGAAGGGGCTTTGATATTTTAATCGGTTTGTTTAAAGCAGTCGAAGCCCTCCTTTTTTTACTGGGAGACAATGAAGTTCTGATCGTTTTGAAACGGTATTCTAAATATCCAGTATTTGTTTTCCGATCATAAAAGTGTTCCTGAAAAAATGCATTTTTATGTATTTGCCATGACTTAAGAAATTAAAAAACACAGTTAATTCAGAACGAGAAATGGCACTTTATAGCAAATAATTTATACGTACATGTCCTTCTGCGTAACAGTCAGACTTAAGCTTCGGGAAAGCTTTCACTGCTGCTCTGGCAACTTCCTCTTTGACGCAGGACATGGGGTAACTAGAAATTAAAAAACACATAGATTACAAAATGTAGTTGACGAAGTTAAGACATGGGTTTTCATAAACGGAACTTACTTTCCAAACATTCCCGTTAATTCAGCGCAAATTATCCGTACTAATAATTGACGAGCCTTGCCGCAGGTTCCGCCAAGAAGTTTCTCCATTAGATTATTTGGACGTCCATTGCGTCCAACTTCCTTGTCATCATTCTTCTTAACCCATTATTTTATCAGGTTTTCATTAATAATAATGACTACTCGATTCTGTGTGAGAGAAACAGTAGATTTAACAACCTTAATAATAGCAATTGATTTTAATACCTACTTTGTGCCCATAATATTCAATGTTTAAATTTTGGTAGCTTTAAATAATTTAGTATACGAAAAGCAGGATGAGAAGGTAAAACCTACGTTGTAAACATGATCTGGTACAGAAGTACTGCCGCTGCTGCTGTTACTCTGGATGCTAGTGCTGCTACTAGCACTGGCACTATTGAATTCCTCTTTATCATTATGGCTGATGTTACTGATGTGAGTTAAATCCACCGTCGATTGTACATCCTGTCATAAAGGCAATATAAGTGACCAAGGAAGTAAGATATGTATCATAATCATATCAAAAATGCATGAAAAATACATTGGTAAAAAAGTATTAAACTCGAAATTGGATTAATACTAAAATATTGAATTACCTTTCCATTGCTAGACTCTTTTAATTCGGCAGACGATGAAGATGCAGAATGAATGATCTGCAGTATTTTTTTACGTTGGCCGATTTTAATATTTAAATCCTTCAGATCTCCTTCTGTTATGTCCACAAGTGTCAAGCCTGCCACCTCTCCATCTACAAAAAATATAAAATAATAAACACTTATGCAACCCACAAACAGAATTCCACACTGTAAAGTACTCGTACATCAGCTTAAATAAGGCAAACTTAGTAGATCTTAGTAAATATGTATATATGCAGAGAAGATGTAATATATATTGCTCAGAAAGACATGCAACTCAGCCGAGAAGTATCTAGAAAGCTTGAAATGTTGTTTCCGAACCGGCGACTTCTCTTGAAGATTACATGACAATCTTTAAATGTGCAATATCAGAAGAAGATACTTCATTAGAATATATCATTTCTTTTTCAAATCTGCAAGTCGCCGATCCTATGGTAGTTTTTAGATGCAAGAAGAGCAATATAATACAATACGCATTCTAACCTGCTTTCTTCGAATAGCTTTCTTCACGCTCCGCTGATCAATACTTGCAATTGATACTGGATTATGATGTTGAAGGGAAAAGCAATACTTTGACGATTATAGTAAATATACGGAGGAAACGATTACTCTTGCTCCGTGTGTATACGTACTGAATAACATAATTTTAATAATTCTACAAATATACTAAGTTTATATATAACGAGTTTAAAAAAAGCCTCTTTTACATAAACGCGTGTCGAAGAACCACGTATGATTCATAAGATCTATAGTCATTCCAGACATTAAAAGGTTTATAGTCACATAGATTTTCCGTCAGTATGAGTCTATGTGCAGATCCTTCGTGAACACAATACGCATTTAGTGTACTTTCTACTTTTAAAACCGGCCATTTCTTACACCAGAGGTAAACCCTTTCATTTTCTAAAATTACAATTTCTTCAATTTTTCCAAACACGGGGTCGCCTTTTGGTGTTCCAATACCACTTTCCAGGGCCACTAACAAACCTACGCGATACTGAATACCATACACTTCGACGCGATTAGTCTTAAATACGACATCATTGAAATTGAAACCGAACACGGGTACTAAGGCCTCTCTGGATAATGTAAGACTTATTGGAACATTATTTCCCTTTGTTGCTACAATTTTTTGCCTAACATAATCACTCATTCCCCACGTGGCACATTGTGAAATTTGACACAATTGTATCATTGTTTTCGGAATGTTTTTGAAGTTGCAGCACACACTACCATGTTTTTTGAAAAGACTGTGTTTTGCTTCATACCGCAGACAGCACAGACTACGCAGTGGTCCTGAAGAGTACATACATTCAGGATAATGACTTAGGTGATGCATCTTGTTGATAGGTAACACATGAGGAAATAAGATTTTAAAAAGACGCTGATAATCCTTTACAATCTCATTAAGATAAGATAACACGCTCGTTTTAAATTTTGGAGCCATGGCTATTTCTGTGATTCTATTTAAAAGTAAAATCAGCTCCAAGTACTCATCATCTTCAGAAACTTTATCGGAAACTAAGAAAGGAAATACCCTCATTAATAGCCACATTTGTACACCTTTTTGTTGCAGGGTATGGTCTTTGTTGTTGAGTAAAGCCATATTGAAGTTTGGAGATGGTTTATCTTTTACTTCAGGAATCCCATAAACGAATAAATGTAATCTGTTGTTAAAAACTTCGATGTCTAGTTCGTAAGCACGAGTGTTGACCATATGCAGAAGAACTAATTTCAAAGTCATTGGAGCAATTCCAGCCCATATGTCATGAAGAGGATTAAGCACAAAATTTTTCGCACAATGAAAGTATTCAGAGCGATTAGAAATACATTCTTCTCAAACACCACACGAAGTTGGCGTTTCCCGAAAATTACTTACATCATCAACTTGCTTGTTATAAAGAGCTTTTGTTCATGGAAGAAAAGGACCCTCCGACCAACTTCTCAGGTCCTGACGACTTATCATGCACAATCGACAGAAATTACGAGCAGATGGCCCTAACAAACCAAACAACTGATGTGCCGCTAAACCGTCTGCACACACAGTAGCTAGAGATGCTCTTAAAGTGTATTTCTGACCATTGAGGAGTGTGACAGGAACACCAACCGCACTTTCCAGTTTCTTTAAATCTCTGGTGAAAATTTCGAGAAAAGGTTTCATACCGTATTTGGTAAAATCTGAGGTGTAAGCAAGAGCAAGAACATGAACACCGCTTAAAAGTGAATTTACGAAAGTAGGGAGATTTTGTACGGTGAAATGCCATGTCCCTAACTTATGAGGATGTACTTTAGATCCCAGTGGATTGTTTACTATAAGATAATCCTAGTAGAATTGTAGTCTCAAAGCTTAAGGAAATCTCTGGAAAAAGGAATTTAACCTAAAACTTGTACCATCTCTAAAGTTTTTTAAGTAACCATTAGAGTCAGAAGTCTCCATTTCAATAAAATTTCAAACAAAAGCGTGCGATAGAATAAGTTTCAAAGTTTCGATGATTGGAACATAATGAAAAGTTTCATCAACCTGCTTCTTTTCGTATATTCCAGTTTTGCAATTCAATACTTGATTCGTTCTAAAACCAATTTTTTTTCGATAGGATCAACATAATTGTAGTGTTTTTTCAAAGCTTTAATCTGCCCATCAAGACTTTCCATACCTTTAAATGGTTCCCCAAATTCAAATTTGCGAATAAAATTTTGTGCGCGAGCACTATTACAGTCTATCCCTTCCAAATTAAGAAAGTCACTAAGTTCATTTTTAAGTGAATCCATAATGTCAGACATAAAAACCTCTGTACTAACAATCACTTTACTTAAAGCAGCACCCGTAAACGAAGAGTGAGCTCTTAATCCTGCAACCATTTTAGATGCACTTGCCGAGATATTGAAAATAGATTTAGTAGGATTTTTTTATATATCATCTAACTCATTGTTTAATTCAATATTCTTAACACTTGTAGTACATTCTACACCTTCGAAATGAAGGATTCTGTTATCATCCACTAAATCATCTAATATGCTTGTTTTTGTATGTGATTTTCTTATGCGCCGCTTCAATGAACTGAATCTTACAAATGTTCTGGCACATCCATCTTGCCCGCACGAATAATCCGAAAGATTTGTTAGTGTGGCCGCATGTACACGGCGTAAATGATTTGAAAGTTGATTAACTCCCCCATACACAGTATGTCTGCAAATGGAGCAAGATACGGTTTCCATAGTAGGTATTATATCCGAAAAAGTTGCAAAAAATACATATAACCCTTAAAATCGTTGCGGAGACATTTTATTCGCTGAAAATCATATTAATATTATTAAATTAGACGACATTATACTCTGACATGTGCTTTTACCTCTAAAGGTTATTATAAGTAATAAATAAATAGAAAAAAGAGTATATTTCTTGTACAACTCCTTCATCTTATTTTTCAGCGCAGTATGCCTTTTTGAACTTTATTTCATTTCTCTGGAGATTCTTGTTCTTAAACTTTCGGAATGACCAAAATAAAGGTTCAAACAATGATTGTACATTTAAAAGAAAAAATTCCTAAAAATTATAGAAGAAGGTGTTTATTGTCCTAATAATATTAAATTATTTTTAATTTCTTCGAGTCTTTCGAATTCTGCAGAATTCTTTTCGATTTTTGTAGACATTTTACTAGTGAAATATTCAGGATATAACTTGATTTATTTTTTATTTTCTGCATTATTCTGGAAACATAGGTTTCTTTAAAAAAAAATTCTATTTTGCTTTAAAGTTGTTTAAATTGCTATGAAATATCTGGAATACCCGATAAATTATTTTACATTTCTTCAAGTTTTTGGATATTTGTAGAATTTTCGTTAATTTCTTAAAAGCCTCTTGTAATATTTTGATTCCTTTTAAAGATTTTTTAATTCTCTTATTGAATTATCCAGGCTATAAATTAGTTTATTTTTAATTCTCTCAATTCTTCAGAAAGCAAGAAATTCTTAGAAACTATTTTCAAATTCATCAACTGTAAAGAATAAAAAAGTGCAATGGGATTTAAAATAATTGAATACTTAGTTCAAATATTGCAGGAATATAACAAAAAAGGTTAAGAATTGTAATGATTTCTATAAATCTAGAAAAAGTGTGCATCAGATTTAGTAGTAGTTTGCCAGTTGACAAATGGATTTGTAAACAGTTCGAAAGAATTGTACGATTTCAGACAATTAAAAATCAATCCAGCTGCATCCTGAATAATTCTAGATGATTATAAAATCTTTAAAATAAATCAAAAGATTACAAGAGGCTTCTAAGAAATTTACAAGAATTCTCAAAAATTAAAAAAACGTTAGGAAATGTACAATAATTCAACATTTATTCTAAATATTTCAAACAAAAATTTTTAAAAACTCGAAATCGCTTAAAAGAATTCAATGTTTTCAAAAAAGCCATAAAATCCAAAATAAATCCAGTTGTATACTGAAACTTTCAATAATATTGAAAAATCTCTAAAAGAATTTGAAATACTAAAACTGCATTTTTTTTAAACATTGCGAAAATTTTGCGGATTTCTCAGAGTTGGAAGGAGTTTATAATAATTTAAGGCGTATATTTTATACCATTGCTTACTATTTTGTGAAAAGTTGATATTGGCTAAAATGTGGACTATCAGACGACGAATATTGACTATGTAACGCTATCTAACGAGAAACAAATGATTTCATATCAAATTTATGCAATTCTCCACATTTCAGGAAAAGTGGAGTGTCATCATCACGGGCAGTTTTAAAGGCCATTTTCCATTCTTCACTACGACTAAAAAAAATTATTTAAAACATGAATTGGCCCTAGATATCTAAAAAATCTGCAATTGTAGTATTTATGGAGTAAAATGAGTCATTTGAATTTGCAAGTTAGAGCTGGAGTTCAGCAGCTTGTAAACTTAATGCAAAAAGTAGAAGAAAGTATAAAATTTATTTTGAACTACTCAGGCAAAAGTGTATAAAAATGTTTATATTTGAAA
>JAWWLR010000004.1:69839155-69849570 GCA_035041075.1 Acraspis erinacei | reverse complement strand
CACAGTGGGACACAATTATGATAAATTATGAAATATACGATTTCATTTTTAATATTATTTTCAAATCTTTTTATAGTTTCTCTTTTTTAATTGAGTTTTTTCAAATTGTATTATTCTAATTTAAAGTTTAAAAAATGTAAATATTACCCTAATATTCAAGACATGGATGTATTAATAACATTTAAGTCATTCAGAATGAGTAATTTCAATGTGTAATCTATAAATAAACATTCGTAAACCGAATTGATATTTTATTATAATCAAGTAATTTCTTATTGACAATAATACTCTTATAACCAACAGTAGAATATTTTTTAATTATTATGGATAATTACTATGTGACTGTTGTCTTCAATCAGATTTAAAGTAATATATAAACGTCGAAAAACACTATAAATGATATTTGATATGTTATGGTTGTTAAACGACTTAATTTTTTCAATGTTCTGCTTTGTCATCTTACTGTTCGTAATTTTAAATATCGAATTATTTTATGTCCTGATTAGAGTAATTGTTGTATCCAAATTACATTAAAATTAATAGTGTTAGCAACTTGGGCAATTAGGATGATTTTTCAGTTTCAGTTGATTTTTTTAAATCGTATTTTCTTTGGTTTGCCTTTGACACTTCGGCGCAGTACACTGCCTTTTCAAGGCAAATGTAGAAAGGCAAAAAATGCACGTTTCAATAAAGTTAGGGGAGATTCTCCGCTTGTGGGCACAGTTTAGTTTTTGACCCATAGTTTTCCATTGAGTCCATATGGTGCGGGGATATGGATATTAATGGGGATCTAGAGGCCTTAGCTAACTGTTTGCAAAAGTAACTACATTGATTCCGCCAACTAGAAAAAAATTTACGACCAATTTTGTGAAGTCATCTTTTTGGCAAAAAGAATCGTAAACGGTTGTGGGCACCCTTCGAAAATTCGCTGAAAATGGGAATATTTGAAGGAAAACGCACCTAGTTCGAAAGAATTTCGAGGTTTATTAATTTTAAAGGCTTTCAGGGGCAAAAATAACAAAAAAGACTTTTTTTAAATTATTAATCGTCTTTCTCATCTTCCAAGTTAGAAACACAATGTTTGCATCTGAAATAGCTGGAATGTACGTCAGCGCACTTCACATTTGACTTCCTGGGGTTCTCATGACTAAAAATGCCTTTAAAATCCGTTTAAGTGTTAATGGAATATATTATGTCGGCATAAATGATGATGTCTGACAGTTTTCCAGTCAAAAAGACGCTTTAAATGAAAAACTACTGTACCCATAACCGGTTACATTTAAGTGCTCACAATCGGAAATCACGATCATTCTCGGTGAATCAAAAAAAAAAATGTGATGCGTCGCGATTTTGATATAAATCGATGTGACATCCCTAATCACAACGAAACTACCGTAGAAATTTCGATAATACTCACCTGTTCGGGATTATTCACTTTGATTTATCACACTTTTAAAACATTGGAAAATTATCATTACGATGATTTTTACGAACTTTTTGCAATGCGATCACAGCTAATGAACAAGCTCGTCCATTCACTTCGATATTAGCTCGAAAACTGCATACTGTCAAAATACAAGTATGACAGCAGTCAGATCCGCCATATTTACATTCTGCCAAACGTTATGCAGGCATGCCCACAACCGGAGACTGTGCCCTACCTAAAGCTCTAAAAAATTGCTCAAACGGCTGTCTAGTATGCCGCGGTACCCTGACATCGTCTTCAGCGGAAATTTTTAAAAGGAATTAAGCAAAATTATTTAATTTCAAGTTTTAATGTTTGTATATTAGTTTGAACTAGAATAAATACAGAAATCGTTTAATAAATATGCAAAATCATTACAAAATATTATTTTATTTATACGAAGTGTCTGATTGGCCACAAATTAGGAATGACAAGTCCAAAATTTTTCATAGGCTTGGCTAGTCGTCCCGATTTTCGGGATGAGTAGTCCAGCCCGTTTTTCAACGCTCACAATTTTTTCGGGACATTTATAGACAGCCCTAATTATAATAAAATACCAGCTTGCGCTTTGCGAATGTTTAGTTATCGATTACACATTATTATCATTGTTTTTAAATAAATTAGATGTTGGTTATTCATTCATATATAAAATATTACAGCTTTTCTCAATATTTATGTTAAAATAAATAAAATGGTCAAAATTCATCAAAAATCAAGGCGAGTGATGAATTAAGAATTTAGTTAGCTTACATTTTTTTAAACCTTGAAATCGACAACGACTGCGACTGCGTGAGTGCGCCGTGTTTGTGCACTTTGGGCTGATTGTATATTATATTCAGAAGCTTGTTCTTTTTTCATTCACGTCCATTGCGTGATATACGATTTTTATAAATCTTCAAAATCCAAAACATGTCGAAAAAAACTTAATTTTTCTCAGCGATAATCTAAAACCAACTGTTAGGTAATTTACTTACTCGATTTGGTGACTTTTAGGAGAAATTCTCAATAGGCGGGTGGAAACTATTCTGCCACTTACCTGCAACAACAACAAAGAATGTTTTCGTTAATCGATTGTATCGGCATTAGTATTAAATAATAAATTGCAATTTAAGTCATCCATAAATTCAAATCTACACTAGATACTGATTATCTTTGTAATTCTGGAATTAATAATGTCATATATTATCATTTATGACTGATTAATTGGCAGTTAGTTTGTTCTTGATGGAACGACAGTTTTCGATCGTAGTTGAACATCAAAGTAAGTTTTATCCTCTAGCTGTGAATTTTACTTCTTGAATTGACATTTAATTCACTTTCAAATAAATAGAACATCGTTTGTCCATTGAACTTTGATTTAAAAAAATTAATTCTATGTGAAAAAAGACTCCCTTCTGTGTGATGTTACATTTAAAATAACGATTCTAATGTACATGAACACATGATAGATGCTTCGCAGAGTCATAGATGTAGAGATCAGTGGTAGTTGACGGAAGCAAACATAAGGAAGTGTGATTCAAAGTAGTAGGCAGAATAAAGCACACAGTATCAAATAGGGAAAGAAGAAGGACCCCCCATGAGTCGCCAGCCGAACGGCCGATCTCTGCGTGTGGTCTACCAGGCCTCGCGGCAACCTCATCCCTTCTTTGGAGTCTTGAACCATGGATATCTGAGCCTCTCCGCCGACCGGCATAAATCTCTAGGTTGCATTTATACTTAATGTTTCCAATATCCTGTTCGATACCGCGATCCCTCTTCCCGCCTTTATTAGCTAGACGGTTGTTGGCCATGGAAGCGAGGTAAACTGTGTTTGATACTCCGTTTTACCCGGTGGTGCATCCAGTGATCACAACTTTGACATGTAGAATGCCACTAACCATCCCTGGATCTGCAGTTTAACTCTGCGTATCAAAGGATGGCATTCTACATGCCAAAGTTGGCATCAGTGGCCATTGGTTCTTCACTTACTAGATAGGCATTTATTCAAACACATGTCTCCTACTTTCTTAAAAAATGTTGCAGTTTTCAATCACCATTCTCGAATATATTTATATTGCGGCATTATACATTAAATACTAGTTCTTTAAAACGTACAATCAACGACTAGATGAGTATTTATCAGCTAGTATGGCCCGAGCGCTGGTCAGACATTTCGGGCTTTCGAGTTGTTTGGTTCGAGGATTATACAATATCTGTCTTAAAAACATTCTTTTTTTTCATATTCTTCATTGTTTTTTTTGTACACTTAGACATTCCGTGCCAGACATTTTGGGCTTTAGAGTTTCCTGGTTCGAGGATGGTACAGTATCTGTGATAAGAAAAAAACATCACGTGCGTCCTAAACTACGACCCAAGGCAGATTTATGTGTAAACATCTTCGGTAAACGTTAGTAACTTTCATTTTTCCATACTCATATCAATATGTTGAAGAATACTGTAGCAAGTCGAATGAATTCGGTCTGCCAGAACCTTGCGTCTTTCAACGTTTCGGTGTGAAGGAACCTTGCATTACACTTACGAGTGGTTTCCATCGACTCGGGCACAACTCTCCATGTCGAGGTCTAAGATGTTTACACATCCAAAATACTTGTTTTCATATTGTTAATTGCTTTGTAAAATCTTAGACATTTCGTACATTTTTCGAAAATTGTAAAAAAATCTGCTGAACACGGTTGGTAAAGGCCATTTGTACGAACTTTAATTTTAATAGTTTCAAGTGGTTTTTCTATATTATAGAATGTTGAAAAAAATGCATTCCCCCTAAACTGCCAGGAAACGGTTCAAAATGTAGGTAGTTCCCGGTTGTCGACTTAAGAAATTGACAACTCTGTAAAGATCTGTCCGTTTGTCCATACCGCCATAAGAATAAGGTATACATTATTCTTATTGTCTCACGCACTCCATTTGTTTTTACTAAAAAATTATTTTCAAACACTTTTTCAGACTTCCTTTAAGAAAAAAATGTAATGAAAAATCCACTTCCAAACTTCTGTGATGCGGAAAACTCAACAAGGACTTCTTTTCATATAATAATTAAACATAATAATTTATCTCACAACTTGCAATTGCTTTTATAAGCACATCGTTCTGCAATGATTTTGTAGTCTTCCTTATGTAGTTCGCGATGTTCATGGGAAACATAGTTTCTTGGTACGGTCTGTCAATAGATCGCATGAATAACAAAAAACACATTTTTTATGTGAAATATAAAATAGAATACCCCCAACAAGTAATGATTTTTGATAACAAAAATGCATGTGCTATCCACTAGCTTACTCGGGTCGCTTTTCTGTCAATCTCCGCGTGATCCCTGTAATTTCCTGTCTAGAAAACCACGCCGTGCGGCTTTAATGCTCCATTGTCTCAGTTCGCTCCCTTCGCTTCACTCTAACTGGGGACCATACAATCCCAGTCAACTCCCACTATTTAAACTGTATATAAAGGTTCTCATTCGTTCGTCCAGAAAGACGATCAAAACCTTACGTAATTTTTCCTTAAGTTCACGAAAAATGAAATACAGTGATCATTTTTTCTCAGGATTACCAAAAGTTTCACATTATTTAATTGTTATTGCTGAGTAATTTGAGCTAGATTCCTGAAAAGAATGAAATATTTTGGTTTTTTGATCAACTTTACTTTTATGATGTTATTATTAAATTTCAATCACTTATTTTGTACACTAATTGAAGGTAAAAAGTAAACATATTACAAGAATATTAAACAAAACATATTTTTAATTTAAATCTACGGGTCTAAAAACTTCTAAATGTTTTACTAGATGTCTACTGAATATGTGAGAACCACGTACTTGCCCTTAATTATGAATATCTGAGGTACACAGTAAAAAGCAAAACCTAAAATTTAATTGAACTTGCTTTCAGGGAGGCCTAAAATTCATCAGGTAACTTAATTCTTGATATCGGGGTGATCATAAAGTCTGTCTTGGCGGAATATGATTTTCGCACGCACGCATGGCGTATGACTCGCGCACGCACGCATGGCGGAGTACGTGCGCGAGTGCGATGCGCGAAGAAGAGTTTGTTTTTACAGAACCACGAATATTGACGCTACGCGAAAATGATGTTGATTTCAAAAAACAGTGAACTCTCGTTAATATTAAACAGACATTACTAAAAATTTGGGATTTCGGGTAAAAAATAGTGCTATCAAGATAGTAACTGTGCATCATAAGCTCTGCAAATTTTTTTGAAGAATGCAAATTGTCTGCATCTGACAATGCAAGGGTTAATAAGGCTTCACTGTAGAACTCTTTCAGAAAAAATTATATGGACTATTTTATCGCCTGAATTGATAATATGATCATTGTAGAACGCAATTTTCTACTACGATCATGTTATTATCTCTGTTTAGGTGCTACACGTAACCTCGAATTTTGTTTGCGTACTTCAGGCGCAAGGTCATCTCTATCGCCAGAATGTCCGTCGTGAGCAGGATTGATAATTTATACACGTATTATATTTGGTTTTCTACGCGTATATTACCACGTATATTACCTCTCTATTTTTTTACATGATTTGACGTATATTACGTTAGAATTGCAACTTTCAGTGCGCATGCGTCGATATCGAAAAATGCCTCAAATAATTTATTTTTCTTGATGTGGGTCCTGGTTACCGTGTTCGTTATTCAACCTTTCATTGCAGTGAATAGTAAAAATACAAATTCTTTAAATTTGAATAAATGTTAAAGCAGTTTGAGGTTATAATCAAGGACACCCTGCAACATTACATATATAATATTATGCAATATGATCCGTAATAATTATTACCGAAAGTATCAGACGATACTAGCGAAAGTTTTCTGCCCTTTCTTCCACTCCAAAAACAAATCCTTCCATGGGATTACATTATGATGTTGGATATTGCTTCCCAGCTCAGGCGTAATTATTATTTTCAATTACTATAGTGCGCTGTACAACATTATTCCTGTGAATATATTCCTGTGTCACTGGTGTTTTGACAGATAACGCGCAATTTCTGCTTTTCAACACAAATAAATTTACGGTGCACTATAATTATTTATACTTATATAACTGAAAATAAAATTAACAAATCGCAATTGTTTGAGAATTGGACATTTACGCAAAAGTGTCAATTGACACATCCAGAAAAATGTCATGAGACAAAAGGCCCGATAATCTCCAAAAATAATATTACTTAGCAGCACAAAGTCAGAAATGTAATTTAAACATTGGGTATTCAATTCATACAAAATGACATGCTTTTTTAAGGTTTGTAAATTTTGTTTTTAATACTTTTACTATTATCTAATCTTTTCCCTAAAGATGTAAATTACTAAATCACTTTTTATTATTTCTGTTACGTTCGTGATAGAACAATAAAACGACAGTTTGCATTCTTGAAACCAAGCCTTCGCAAATTGTGAAATTCTAAAAAACGCACAAAGAAAGAAACCTTGTGAAATAGATGACGCGCGATAAACGTCAGAATATGATTATAAATGTGCGCTCATACACGCAAACATTGTGTGGTGTGTAAATTATCATATAATATTTGAGTAGTCTATAATATTTATCAATTAATTAATTAATTATTGAGGTTTTAAGTAAACAGGGCTACTAGCGATACCTTAAGGATAGGTAAAAAAGAATAATAATTTATGCTTTTTCTGTCTTGTAACAAAGATAACTTCATGTTAAAGGGTAGGTTGTTTCAGCTTTTGAACAGTATCTCTTAATACTGTTATTTTTAGTCAAACCCTTGTTCTATTTATTCAAAGATATTTGAATCGAAGTCAAAGAACGACACCATTTTTCAAGTGAACGACACCTCTCATTTAGTAAATGATCCTTACATTAATTTTTAATTTAGAATAATTTAGCACGTTTTTTGTAAAAATGTTATACTAATTTAATTACTTTAGTCAAGTAAGAATATAGTTTTATATCATTATGAGTATTTTTGAAATAAGAGAAGAGGTTTTCGTTGAAAAGGGACAACTTCAGTATTGTGTTGTTATGTTATATTATAATGTTCACTACTTTGCCCAATTCATTTTTTGTATGTGTGAATGAATTTTCGAGGTTCGAATATCCGAAAAAAATTTGTTAGGAACAAAATAAATACCCACAAATCAGAAGAACATGGATATCAATAATAATAGTATAAGCATATATCCCTAAAAACTTTCTCCTGCTGGGTGCCGTTCACTGGTTTCACAGTAACGATAAGAAAATTACAAATATACATAAACACATACACAGAAACACATCGGTTTTGAATTCATCTAAAAAAAGCAAAGATTACTGGCATTCCCAAGGACGCTGAGCTTGTGGATATAAGTGATATTAGTCATCTTAACACTGGAGAGACCTTTACATACCTGGGCGTACCTCAAAGCCGCATTCAGGATGCAACCTCAGTGATGGAATCTCTCCGAAGCAGATACAAGCTTCTTGTTCAGAAGATTTGTTCTTCAAATCGGTCGGTGTTGAAAAAGGTATCTGCGATTAATAGGCTTGCCGTCTCGGTTCTACTCTACTCGTTTGGGGTGGTTAAACGGGCGAAGAACGAGCTTAAGGCCATTGATATCGCCACACGTAATGTAGAAAAACAGTCCTCGTCGAAGGAGCAAACTTTTGCTTCTCTCAAGTCATCGCAGCTTAATTCAGGTATAGAGGGTTTCATTTTCGCATGCCAGAATGGTGTCATTTCCACCTTATATGCCGTGATTTCATTTTATGTCAAGAAGATCACAGCGATAGGTGCAGAGCATGCCATTCCCACTTTGAGGACCTAGAACACATAATATATGGGTGCCCCAACCACGATTTTACCATCTTTTTCGCTCTTACGGTTTTGGCCACCAACCTGCCCTGTCGAACGCTCCGAGCGAAAAAGAGTAAATTACCCAAAACGAGAAGTGCCAAATTTTCTGGAACTATGATTTTAGGGCAGACGTCACCGTTGAACCCTCAAGGCCTAACATCGTTCTTCAAGACTTCGAGAAACGAACTGCATTTATGATCTAATTATCGGCTCCTGTTGACCACGACATCACTGTCAAGAATAAGGTAAAGGACGACTGGTTCGTAACCTCAAAGTCATACCCGTGTACCAAAAACGATATGTGTCCATAAGACACACCAGGATTTCGATGGCTTGTTGTTGTGATTTCGTCGTGTCCTATGGTGTGTGATTTGCCGCGGTTCTATTGGGAGCTAGTATTATTTTCATAGTTGGCAGTTGTTTCCAGTAGGACCCTGCGGTGATTGTGCGTATATATATATATATATATATATATATATATATATATATATACATATATATAGTATTAATCTTGAGTATTATTATTTTTACAGTATATATATATATATATATATATACTGTAAAAAATTTATTTCGGAACTTTCAATTAAATGTATTGGTGTATTTTCATACATGTGTTGCAACGTTACAGAAGAAAGTGCAAACAATGCACAGACACGGAGAATCGAATCCTAACCACAATGCTATAAGTCGAGTGTATTACCACTTGAATAGCAAAGCTCAATTCAACTCTCACTTAGATAGAGGATCACTCCTACACTATATTAGACAATACTTTAAGTATCGATTACAAAAAATACTCCATACTTTGTTTCTCAATATCGATACTTAGAAGGTCGATGTATCAGAATATTAATACTTCTTGGCGGTATCGGCTCTAATCTATATTCCAAATGTAACAGAGAAACATAAAATTATGTCTCAGACATCCCTTTCTCACCCATTTCTATCTCCAATCTAAGAATCGACATTATCGATGCTTTCTTATAAACACTACTAATGAGGACATTACCCTTTTAATCGTGGTTTATAAATTCTGCATTACAGTACACAAATATCAGTAAGAGTGTAATTCAAATCCACTTTTTGTTTAGGTTAATGCGAACTTTGAACATGTTTGCCAGGTCTACTTGTTGAGACAAAGCAAACTACTTTCGATGGCGTTCATATACGATTAAGTGGCGGATCTAGCGGAAAACAGAACAATGGAGGCCGCGGGAGCGAAGACAAGGACGATCCCACGTCGTCATCCACGGCTCTCTTGTCAAGAAGCATCATTTCGTGATTCAGTCACATAAATGACTTGATTTTATTATTTCGATTTTCGTTCGTATTTGAACTATGTACATACTTTTGCAGTTTTATACACACACACGCACATATATAGATACTGTGTACAACTAAGCTGGATACTTAGGAGCAATAAGATTTAAGATGCTAATTTCACAATCATCGTAAAAGAAGGTAAGTAATTTTAAGAGTTTAAGCTTTTAAGAGTTGAGAACAGGTTAGATCTTTTAGGATCTGGGATAAAACTGGATGCTAAATTAGAAAAAGCTTCCTTTCAATCTTCAAAAGCTTTATGCTTGTCTTGCCTTGATCGTAGCTGAGAAGCAACTTGCATCTGAATATATAAATGTAACTCGCCACAATACGCGTGGGTGGCGCATAAATCTCGATCTCACACATTTTGTGTTAACACAAATCATAAGTACAACATTTTATGAACCATCCCTTATGCAAAAAAAAATTATTGATGGCTCCAGTATTAAGACGCTTCCTCAGACTTGATTTTTAGCCCATGTATTGCAAAAGACAACTTTTCACCTACAATTATTAATTGATTGTTGTCATATTTTAACCACATAATCTAGAGGACTAAATATAAACTCAAACAGAGAGCTTTTTGTTGAAAAATGGTCTTGTTTTTTTTTAAATTAATTGGAAATATGATGCATGTTATGCTCTGAGAAGAAACAAACCGTCACCATGAGTGTGCCCATGGTGAACCGAATATCGGCGCGGCCCATTCCTGAATGACCTAGCAGGAGTTCGAGAGGGCTATTTTTTTGATGATACTGGAAACGCAGGACGTAGATTGAGAGCCTGTTACGATTCACTCGACCTTCCTATTGTTGGAG
>JAWWLR010000004.1:69664070-69675955 GCA_035041075.1 Acraspis erinacei | reverse complement strand
TTTCGTTGCTAAGAGGATGGTCAGAGACTTTTCTAATGTGTTAGTTAGTGGTGTTTTCCTGACTGGAAGCAATCTGTCAAACTTTGTTTTTTGTTTTTGTGTTTGAAGATCTCTAATCCATTTGGATTGGCAAATGTTATGCGGTCTAATGTGCATCAAATGTCAAATATGAGATTATTTGATAGGAAAAGATGAAGTTTTAATAGTTTTTTGGAGGTAGTTGTGCAAGAGAAATTTGGTGTCTCGTATTCTTTCTTTGAAGAGGGTCAAGCTTGTATTATGTAGAATTGATATGGATTTCGATATTCCCAATTGGTTTTTTAATTGTAAGAATTCTGGGATGATGTGGTTGTCCCTGCGCCGTTTAAAAAAAGACAAAGATGTTAGAAACTTACCTTGAGAAGTCCCGAGCTTACTAAAGGTGTTAGTTTTATTAAGAAAGCTCTCCCCGTAGAGTTCTTTAGTCATAGATATAATGCTTTCACGATGATTCATTATGATAAAAAAGATAGTTCGGGTTTGAATCGTGTACAAAACTACGAATTTTGCGACGTTTCGTGAAAATTGCAGTTCACTTCTTCAGGGCTGACCTGCAACTGAAGTATCAGGTTATGATATTCTTATGAACTGCAATGTTCACGGAACGCCGGCAAAATTCGTAGTTTTGTACAAGATTGAAAACCGAAGTATCACTTTTATCGTATTTTTTATTATCAATCGTTGTAATTTTCACATTATAAAAATTGCATTTGAAAACAATAATTGTAAGTTAAAATAATTTTTACGATTCTTGATTAATACAATTCTCAAGATATTAAAACAAATTGCAGTCTAAATTAACGTTAAAATATATATTTAACATTCTACCTTATACGAAAGATTATCCGCTGGGATAGACGTAACACATATCTAAGGGCTCGCTCCAACGCCAATCTTGATACTAGCCACGGCTATCTCATGCAGCCTTCCTCTGAAGCATTATAATTTGGCGTTCACAGCAATACGAATAGGGTGTACGAGGATCTGGCGACAGAAATCTAAAATATACTTGCTTCCAGTATCAATTTTTTTCACTGTGTGTGTTATAAATTAAATTTAATCTTGAAACATAAAAATTAAAGAGCAAAATTTAATTCACATTTTGAATCCATGACCAATGTCAGGCTTATGATTTTCTCTTTGGTGGCTCAAGGAAACTTGGAACTGTTGATTATCGTCCATTTAGTATCATCTATAACATCAATGTCAATGTTCAGTGCAGTGTCTTCTTTTGTCATGATCCCTGTATTTATTTGGAACTTCTTTCTTTAAAAATATAATTTAATAGTTTAAAAAATTTAAATTTCCTGTTTGGATAATAAACAAAAATGAAAATTTGGTTGGTTTTTTTTACATCACCGACGTTTCTGTTGAGATTCAATTTAATATGAGATGCATTTCTGCTAAATCATTTTCGCTTTAGTACTTTAAAGTAGCGTATTATGAGGTGAGTACTTGTTCGAGAAAAGTTTTCGAAACCTGAAAATAGTTTCCAAATATTAGACGCATCCTGTCCAACAACTATAAAAATTATCCTGGCCATTAGTTTTTAAAAATATTTTTTAAAAAACCTTTGGATTCTTTCAGCATCGACTTTGGTATTATAATAATAATTATATAATAATAATAATAATAATTAATAAAACTTTTTTAAAATAAAATCAATATTGATTTTCTTTAGTAAAATGTATTCCTATCCTTTTCATCAAAAAACGATATTATACTAAATTTTTAATTTATCATTTTGAATTCACATTCAATTCCACTAATCTTACTAATAATAGACATCATACTATGTAAATACATTTACATTTATATCGGAAGATAAAATTTTGTTACCTTTTTATTAAAATCTACTGCTGCTTCAACCGCTATATATTTCATTTTCTCCCTATAAATTGTAACTATATTATCATAAATCTAAATGACTTTTGCGATATCAGGTTGATAGAAAAAAAAAATAATGACTTAAAAATAATTTAGAAGACAAAATAAAGTAGGGATAAGTATATAAAACAGTCTTTTAACGAGAATATTCGTTGTATTTAACCTTCTATCGAAATTCTTTATTTCAGTGAGTTTTCTTATTTGAATGAAATGAGGACTCTGATTAGTATTTTGTGTCTCATCCTGGTAGTTTTTTCTAATCCTGTTGGTAAGTAAAAAAATAAAAAAATAAATAAAAGCTGTTTACTGATACTAGTAGATTACTCCATTCATTGAAAACAAAATAATTTAGATTTTAGTTTAGTTAATATGCACACAGGGAGTCGCAATGGGTCTCCTGGCGTTCAAATGTTCTGAAATTCCATGAAGTGGGGCCCAAATGTTCGTTATCAAAGTTCAAATAATGTCATGGGGTTGTACCTAATTTTGTGCAATCGATAGTTAAGGTTGTTGTGCATGTAAGCATCTGAACAACTATCCTCAGGTATTTCGTAGGTAAATCAAGGATTTCCCTTGCTTGCAGCTTCGTTTTTTGCCAGCTGCTCCCGCTATGTCGCTTGCCTTGATACCTGTGTAACATATGAAGGCGAAGTTATTATTTTCTGGAAGTTGATGTAATGCCTCTTTGGACTCATAGACCAGTTGGGATGTTACATCTTGGTTTGCTCTTGCAATCAATTTGGTTTAGCTGTCCGAGCAGATTTTAATCTGCTAACTAGCAGCCTTTTCTTCTAATAATGTCTCTGTGCAGCGAAGGACAGACAGGACCTCCACCTAAAATATGGCGTCAAGCCGCTCAAGTGGGATCCCCATGCCATTTCTTTCTGCGCTGTCATAGTTCTCGCTCTTGACTTCAATACTTCTTTGGAGCCATTTATGTACTAGATTTAACCTTAAAGGAATGAGCCGCATATGGGAGACTTATCTTAGGGAGAGCGGAGCAGAGCTATATAAGCATTTTAGATAGTAGACTTAACGTCGAACCAAATTTAGGATTACCCCCAGGTATGTAACTGTGTCTGAGATCATCAGCCGCTTTCCACGGAATCCAGGGGTTAACTTTCAGCACTTTGTACTTTCTCATAAAAAAGATCAGGCTTTTCTTTTTCGGATTTACCGAGAGTTTTGAGCTATAACATCAAAGCTATACGATGCGCAGCGCCGATGTTAGGAGAATCCTCAACGATCCCGGGAAAACTTCCCTAATAAGGATTATGAAGTCATCTGTAAATCCCTGGGTGAGATAACCTTCCGCATTTAGCTTAAGATGGAGTTCGTTTACTACAGAATACCACAGGAGGAATGACACACCTCCTGTGGTCATCCACGCGACGCTACTCCCCTGACTAGACCTTCCTCACATCTGACTGCAGGTTGCCTCAGCCTTAGCATGCTTTCTATTCACCCCACCAGTTGGTCCCACACGACTCACCTTGAAACCTTTCTACATATGACTTCTGGATGGATATTGATGAAGGCACCATCTATGTCCCAGAAAGTGCCTACAGCAAAACTTTCCTTGTTTAAGCTGCTGCTCCAGTTTTTCCACTATAGCATGGAGCACAGTTTCTTCAGAGCTGCCATCTTTGCAGCGCACGTCTTAAAGCACCTAATCCCGGACCAATCTCTCGATCAGTTTCTCTTCTGCCTTCAGAATTATAGATTTTAAACTGATAAGCCAGAAATATTCCCCTCGCTTGGGAATGGAGGCCACTCTGCCATCCTTCTATGTCGATTGCACGTGTTGAAGGGCAATGCTTTCCCAAAATATTTTCTTCCGTTAGTCTTATTGATGAAATCCCCTTTTGTAAGAGCAAAGAGTCGCCATCCGACACTGATGCTTTAAGTGGGTGGAAGGAATTCTTCCTCTCCTGGCCCATCCTCCCTCCTTTCATTCGGTTGAGTTGGCTGAAACCCTGATAAGTGGATTTCCATAACGTAATTCAGTGCGTTTTCCTCGTCTTCGGCAAATTTACCATCATCTAGACTAGAGAGTCCGAGCCAAGACTCCGGATTTTTAGTCAGCATCTTGTGAAGCCTTACTTTTTCAGAATGATCTTACATTCCTCGCAAAGGCTCCTACAAAAACCTTCTTTGCAGATTCTTTTGTTTTAATTGTATTCATACTGAGCCGTCATGTATATATTTCAGTTTAACAGCAGTTTAATTCTGCTTGTTTGGTTGTACAATGCACTAGTCCTTTTACGATGTTTCGGCAAGTAGATGTTCAACTATTCCGCACCTTTCCCAGACTGAATTGCAATTTTTTATTATTTTTATCCTCGTTCTTCTATGATGTGATCAGATCCTTCCATAGATAATACGTGGCATGCTCTGACTCATCTGTGGTACCGCAGTTGTGGTATCGACCATAAGCCTGCCTTTTACTTCGCCTTAAAAAGAGCCCCAGAGTTTTTTCTGTGGTTTTTGATATTGTACTCCCCCGGTTTTGTTAGGCTTAACTGTAATAAGATATATTTGTAATCTGTGAGCGACTCCCCGTCGGAGAATTTCTATTTTGCCATATTTATATTCAGGTCTTCTAACCAAAGTGTCGAATCGAATAAACCACTCCTTTTTGTAATGTGGAATGTGAGAGTACCACCTCGATAACGCAGCCTCAGCTCATTACCTGCTAGGTATTCAATTAAGTCTCTTCCTCTGCGGCTGATATTTGCGTTGCTCCACACTATACAGGAGAATTTTGCAGCACTGGTCAAACACAGGGGAATCCTATTCTCCTGGCCGTGATAAATTAGAGTCTTGATCTCTCTATAATGTAGAGGGCTTTTTGGGGTCAACTGTTAATAAGCCGAGGCAATATACACGTTTAGCCTTTCTCCTCTTCTGCCCTTGGATATTCTGACCTTGCATACGGAGACTCTTCTGAGTCACTAATCCTTTCACTGTATAGTCAGGGTTCTTTCATTACAGAAATGTCTGTAGACACCACTGCCGTAGGCCTGGCTACAACAGCTGAAGCTTCTTGATGTGATGAAAATGTATCTTCATCATTGACTTGTTTGTTTGTCATCAGTTTTAGTGATCTCCACAGCTTCTGGTAAGATGGCCTGAAAAGACCTTCCCCTTTGGCGGTTGGTAAGGTGAGGGCCCTGGATTGGAGCTCTTGGTATTATAGGTTTTTTTGTTTTTGTCGGCTATTATGGTCCTATGAGTTGGTAGGGAAATAAAAAACAGCCCCCTGCAGAGACTCCTTTGCAAGGGATGGTCTCCATACTAAGGGATTGGACCTGCGATCTTAAATTTCTCATAAAGACACCTTCTTGGTGACTCCAATGTCTTCTAAATGGCATGATGTTCAAGGATATGGTAGCCCTGTTGCTATTAAACTATTAATATTGCGATCTATCATGGCTTCGGACCATATTCCAAGGGGCTTTGCTATTACGACCTAGTCGGATCGCACTTTAGTTAAGGTCCCGGAGAATACAGACCTTAAGCCCTTCTACCCTCTAAAAGATTATTTGTTACCTAAGAGGGCAAAAAAGGCATAACTAAAAGAAAGAATTAATTTTTAGTTCCCAGAGCATACACTCAAGAACGCGAATTTGAAAATTGGGTGGTCAACAAAATTCACCAAAAACTCAAATTAGTTCGTGTCCGGCAAAATGAATTCCGTTTTTTTAAATCGGTCTTGACCCGTGTCCCCTAGCTTTCGAACTTAATATGGGATTTTGAATGTAATATTAGTTTTTGAAAAAATGATCTATTTTTGTTCAATAATTATCATTGCGCACTGACTGATGTTCTTTAATTTCCCTTCTTTTGGAAACATTCTTGCACATTCTTGTTTTGTACTACAAACAATTAGTAGCTGAACTTCTTTTTCCCATCGATTAATATAATCATTAATTCCCTACTTATAATTACTGTTTGCAGAACTAACTTGGCCATTTTGTGGGACACGAGAAAGAACCAAAATTATTGGTCCTCATCCTCTTGAACTTGGTGCTAATCATTATGAAAGTTGGAGACATGAGGGTGCGATTCTTTCAATAGTAGCAGGCTTTTGGAAAGTAGGAGTAGATCAAACTGACGATTACGTGATTGGATTTCTGGAAGCTTCAGCAAATGGATATATTTTATGTCCATTTATAGCTCCAAGAGTAGATCTTAGTAACCGTGCAGGCAGAGTTAAATTACGCATAAATGACGTAAATGCCAGAGAAATTACACCTATATTCGAGAACGATCCTCTGAATGCTATGTTCTTTAAGGAATTTGATGCGAAACACATTCGTATGGGCGAGATATAGTCCAGGCATCGCGTACAAAAATGCCTTTGTATCGGTTTAACTAGGTAGAGCGTGCTTTTTGATAAAACGGGTTTTTTTAGCAGTACTTATTTTAAGGAAAAAAATAATATTAGCTTAGGTTGTAGAAACGATAACTTTCCGTAATATTTTATAGTTCAAGTGTAACTCTTATGAGGAGTTCAAAGGAAGCGTGAAATCATAAATATAAATTTTTTGAAGCATTAAATTAATAAATACGATTCCCAAGGCAGGAAGCGAGGCTTTCATTATTATTTTATTTTTTCTTTCTGATATTATGAATCAATTATCTTGGCCCATTATTGATTCAGATCTGGTGCAACATTACATTCTATACTGTTTGACTTAAAAAGAATCTCATCAACAAATTTCAATATGTTGCATGTCCCTACATTTTTGTGCATATTATATATTTCAATCCTGTATACATATATCTATCTATATTGCTTATCTCTAGCGTGATCGTGCAGAACGAAAAAGGTAAAAACCCGTTTATATAGACATAAAATATTATGCTTTGTATTATATTTTTATTATATAATGAATCAAAATATAAAACAGTCCGAAAAAAATTCTAAATTGTGTTTCTTTAGTATTTGAGATCCACATGCCACGTTCTAAAACTTGTGAAGTAAGGCTATGCAAACGAATAGCCTCAGATAAGTTTTGATTACTTTAATCACTTTTCATGCAAAGATATATTATCAGATTGTGTAGCCAAGATAAAATTAGGTCCCTCAAAAAAAAAATTATAACATTCATGTTTAAAAAATTGAGTCCTGCGTATTTTCTGCGTTTTGTATTTTATAAATAGAATTATTTGATACATTTGAAATACTTGGTGCATATTGGCCAATATGGAATATTATTGAAATCACTAGTATCGAATATTTCGTATATCATTTTTATGTCTTAAAAATAAGTATTGACGTACACGCAGAAAAAGAAGTTTTCAATCATGAAAAACGATCTTGTAGATTGAAAAAAGTGAACATAAAAGTCTAAAAAAGTTTTGTTAACTTTGGATGTTGGATGAAAAACCAGTTTTCAATTTAACAAAAAAACAACATTCAATATCTGTTAGTTTTCTGACTCAATACAACGAACGTTTGATCTGATGATGTCATTAGGTTTCTAAAGTCAAAATTATCTTTTCTTCACTGGACTTTATTCTCTTAACGTGAAATTATATAGATTCGGATCACTTTCCCAAAATAGAGAAATTAAAAGAGAGAACAGATTAAGGAAAAGATCATGAATATCAAAATGGGGGCAGAAAACGTAAAGGAGGAGATGGAAATAATGTAGGAGAAACAAAAAGAGTATTAGAGTACACAAACAAAAAAGAAGTTAGTATTGATTTACTTTGTTCGCTTTAGGGTCAGGTGAATTGATAACAATTAAGTTGTTTCACATGTTTTGGCCCGCAATGGTGGCCTCATCAGTAAGTTTTATTAAATCTGTGAAAAGTACAAAATGTCTTGTAGGTGCGCAGTTTTACAATTGGAAGTGTTATTTTTTGGTTAATAACTCAGTTGTGAAATTATATACATTCTTAAACATTAAAATTAAAATTTCATTAATAACTATTGATAAAGCATGCAGTATTTTTAAAATTATTTCTTTTAATGAAACACAAGATTGAGGAAAAAATAATTCCAATGTGGTAGTAAAATTTTTTTAACATATTTTTTTTCATTTGTCCGAAAACTTCGCAGTCTCTTGAAAATTGCACTGGTAGTAAAAATATCAAATTAGAAGACAGTTTGTAGTTGAATAATTATTTTAAAATTCTTTAAAAAAATTTCTTCTCCTTATTGACGAAATTATGATAACCGAAAATTTATTACATATTTTCTCGATTTCTTTAGCTGCAAAGTTTAAATTTAAAAGATTAATTATATAATTATAGAACTACAATTGCTCTTGTTTAGAAAACTTGTTAACAAAATTTAGAAAACAGAAATAATTTTAAACGCTAAAAGAAAACTCAGTAAATTTCAATTTCAAAGATTTTATTTATAAACATTTTGAAAAATTAAAATGAAAAAATTTGTAGAAACAAAACTTCTCTAAAGGAAAATTTGTATTTAAGAAATCGAGAAAATTTAGTTTAAACGCAATTTTCCTCGAAAATCGGTATTCTTACTACGGTGAAAATAATTTGCATAAAATTTTCGTCGATATAAGGAAAAGAAAAATTTTAAAGAATATTTGAATAATTATTTAGCCACAAAGTTTTTTTTAAATGTTGTATTTTTACTACAGTGCGATTTTCAGGAGCAGAAATTTTCACATTCACAGATATAATTCCTCATCATAACAGAAAATTCATTAATAAACACTATTTCTCTTTTATACAAAAAACTGTGTTTAAAGGTTTCAATAAAAAAATGGATTTAATATAAGGTGCTAAAAAATAATTTTAAATGACTTCTTAGTCTGTAGTGTTTTCTGAAAGCTTTAAAAAAATGTGTTTATAAATTTTGTTACAAAATTTTCCTACTACATTTTAATTGTTTTTTCATCAGTTGTTCTTAGTTAAAAGATTTATTTAAAAAGAATAGTACTTTCAATTTAAAATAGCATACCTACAATAAATTATGTACCTTTCAGATATTTAAGAAAACTGACTGATAAGGACCACCATTATGTGCCAAACAGTTTAAAACAACTCAATTGTTATCAACTCACCTGGCTTTAAAGCCAACAATGAACATCAACAATTTCCACAACCCAGCAATTATCAAGTTATTATTATTTTAAATAATATTCTCTTTTAATAATTTTCAAAAGTTGTGGTTTTTTTTAATTTTCAACAGCCATAACAACGAAAAAGCAATAGCAAATTTGTTTGAATCACTTCATTAAAGAAATGGGGAACTTATGCAAATTTAATATTCATATCGAATTTAATATTCATATCGAAGTTATTGAGAATCTACCTATATTCACGATTATATTTTCAAACTCCTCAAAATGTCAGGGATTTTGTTGGCCTATGAGCATTTTTAATTGAAGAATAGGTGTGAAAATATCGAGGAAATTATTAAGTTGAAAGACAAACGGATGATCTTTATAGGGGACTTAACATCGAGGGCCTGAAGAAACTTTGAATCCAGTGAGGGGCAGTGTCGTTGCAGTGTGGAAGGGGATGGATACCCAGGTAGCCGTGGAGGAAAAGACGATCACCCCAAGGTCAGATAGAAGACGTTATGTCGGAAAAGGTGATAAAAGCTGGATTAATAAAGAGATTATCAACAGTTTTTATAAAGATAAAAAGCAGGGTAAAGGTAGGAGAGTAAGTAGGAAATAGTTTCTGGTTGGTAAGAGGGGTGAGGAATGGATGTCCTCTGCCCCCGTTTATTTAATATATTAATATCAGACTTAGAAGAGGAGATAAAGAGAATAGGGTGTGGAGGAGTTAGGATAGGAATTGAAAATAGGATATAGAAATGAAATGATATAGTGTTGATGGCAGAGGATGAAGAAGGCACGGCGGGCCTATTAAGTTCGATTTAAATATAGAAAAGACAAAGATAATTAGAATTAGAAAAGGAAGGCAGAAAAGAAGCAATGAAGAGGAGAGATGTTTCATATAAGAGGAAGGATAAAAAGGCAATAGGAATAGGAAAAAGAAGGTTACAAAATTGGAATGGAAGAAAAGAAATTGAGAGTTTACAAGAACGATATATAAGGTGGACACAGGAGTAGACCGGAGGACACCAAGATCTATGATGAGAAAAGAAGTGCAAAGGGATAAACTAGGCACTAGAGCGGGAAAGAAGGCATATAAATTGCAGGCAAAGCTAAGGAAGGGAAAGGGATGGAAGTTATCGATAAAGTGTTTTATGGAGGTAGAAGAGACGAGACGGAGAGCGATAGAATTAACGAGATGTAAAGAAGAAAGGAGGGAGTGCGTTAATGATAGAGATATAGAAGACGGGACTGGAGTAAGGTATGAGGTATTGGAAAAAAGGGAGAGGGGAAGGCAATTAATGGAAAGATGATGGATGATTGAGAAATCCAAATATAATAAATGGTGTAAGATGATTAAAAAGGAAGAAGTTCCAAAGTATTTAGAAAAGGGATGGGGAAAGAGAAGATAGACCAGAATAGCAAGATTTATATTATAAACGAGTTAAGGGAAGGTATGTATTGGAAAAAAGAGAACAGCAAGTGCTGAATCTGTTAATGGGAAGAGGAAACATGAGGGCATATTTGGGAAAGATGTAGGACAGAAATTGAAGGTACAGGAACTTGGGCAGAGAATATGTTAAAAATTCTGGGGAAGAATGGATTGGGGAAAGAGTTGATGAAGGAGTAGGAGGGGGTAGCGTCTTATGAAGTCAATTCATTTTAAATACATACTTTTCAAACCTAAAAATAATGACCGACTACGCAGCACATTCTCTCCGACTACTACAATCTTTTCAAACCTAGTGGGACGAAACTTAAAATTTTTAAAATTAAAATTATACTTTTTATTGTAGAAGATTTATCATTCTAGTTGAAAATTGTATTAATTTGTTCAAATTTAATTTTTTCTTAAAAATTTAACTATTTTGGTAAAAGTCATCCTTTTTTTAGGAAGATCATATTTTTTGTTATTTTTAGATTCAGCTATTTGGTTAAATATTCAACCTTTTTTAATTCGTCTTTTTTGTTTAAAAATTTTACAAGCTTAGCATCATTTGATTCATATTTTTTTCTCCCCTGAATGAGAAATATTTTTCGGTTGAAAATTCATTCCTCGTAGGAGGAATTGTATCTTTTCTATTAAAGGTGCAACTGTTTGTTACAAATAATAATTTTTAGTTAATAATTCAACTGTTTTGTTGAAAATTTGTCTTTTTGATGTAATTGAAGAAATTACAGTTTTTTAAATTTCACCTATTAGTTGAAAATTGAATTATCTTCAAAAAAATGAACTATTTTGATAAGAAGTTCTTTCATTGTTAGGAAATCGAAATGGTTTTAAAAAAAATTCATCTCTCGCGATAGAAAATTCGTCCTCCTGGATTGAAAATTCATATTTCTAGTTTGTAAATTCGACTGCTTGGTTACGAATTCAACTATTTTTTTTTTAAATTTGGTCCCTTTTGCTTGAAAGTTCAACGAGTTATCTGTAGATGCAATGGTTTGATTAATTATTAAAATATTGTTTTGTTGAGAAATTTAATTATTTACTTAAAAACTAATATTTGTAAGCTAAAAATTGAACGATTTAAAAAAATTAATGTTTCTTTGTTGTCATTTAACTGATATGTTGAAGATTTGTCTCTTTAGATATAAAATTCGTTCTCTTAAATTTTACATTCATATTTTTAGTTTGAAAATTCAACCATTTGGTTCGACATTCACCTATGCAGTTAAAAATTTATCTTTATTGGTATAAAACGACTTGGGTGAAAAATTCACCTTTTTGGTACAAAAATGCAATCAATGTCTTCTAAAAAGTTCACCTGTCTTGTATTTGATTCAATGATCATCTGCGTAGTTTAAAAATTCAATTATTCTTATGAAAATTCCTCTTTTTTGCTGTAAATGCAACTATTTTGCCTGTGATTAATTTTTCGTCTTGTTCAAAATTTAACAATTTTC
>JAWWLR010000004.1:69613436-69632359 GCA_035041075.1 Acraspis erinacei | reverse complement strand
CGCGCGCGCTAAAAAAAGGCCTCTTACCAATCAGGAACTATATAAAGCTTGGTCTACTACCTATACTTTCTTTTATGTCTCTCAAATTGCCCTATAATAACTGCATTGGGAAACCCTCTCAAGCAAAAAATTTCCGTACAGTTCTAGGGTGGAGCTATGCTACTTTAATTCTTCCGGTTCTCACATGATTCGGCTATCGAATGCGCGATGAGCGAGTTATCGAGACGAAATTGATTCTCCGCATGCGGGAGCAAGTGGTACAACACAAGAGACCGCGTGCTGTTCGATGCAGGTATGCCAGCAGTTCGAAAGAAGCGTAATACAATGCACTCTACCAGCTAGATTCAAACTTCTGAACTGCTGGCATAACAATCTCGAACAGCACGATTCTCCTGCTTCATGCGTTCGCTTGCCGAATGGGGCGGAACCCCGAAGAACTGAACCGTCGCAGTTCAGTTTTCGAACCGATAGAGGTCCATCCCAGACGAACGGCATTGGTTCTACAGTCTGTGGTACCCTGCTCTACCCAGATTTTTGTTACGTGTGTCATATTAGGTCCACTCTTTTCCTTGTTCGAAATTAAATGTTTTAAATTTTATTTGCAGATATAGCGAACAAAAAACCCTGAAACAGCAAGTTGGATAAACATACAAAAATTGAAGATTAGCCTTTGATCTTTTTTTTAACTCTTTTTCGAATATAAAAAAAAAACCTTTTTTTTTTAAATATCTTTTTTATTTTTACTCTTTGAGCGATAGTTTTATTAGTTTTATGCACCATTTAGTTTTCTTTTACACAAAAGTATCTCTTTCACATCTTCCATTTTTTATCAAGCTTGTTTTCTTTTTATTTTTCACAGAGCTATATCTGATTGTAAATATTACATTTTCAACTATGGGAAATTGATTCGAGATTTTCCGTGTTATTTTAAAAAGGCGTACAGATTTTTTGAGTTTACATTTAAAACTGAAAAGGAAATTTTAGAGATTATGACTTGCTTGAAGAACACCATTAGGGAAATTTTTCAATTATCTTCAAAACCTTGACTCATGATATATATGCTCATGATATATATGCTTGCTGTGTAGATAATAGCTGATGGTAATGTATATTTACAGTGTGATATCAGCTGCAAAAAATTTAGTAGTTAGATTTTTTCACCTAGAAACCCGCTAATGAAATGTAAATATCTCAGAATAATAAGCATATTTATTTTAAACTACGATATACGCAGTATATTATATATTGAAAAATTGATAATGAAGTACTGATATAATAATTAAATACACTTTTATCAAATTCTTCAGTAGTACATTCCGCCGATTTACTTATATTTGGAAAAAATGAGCATCGTTTGTAATATGGTCTTTACCTCGACAATCATCCTCTATTTTTTTGGTAATATAAAAGTATAACAATAATCATAATTTTTAAAATATGTTCAAGGTTTGCGCGCACAGAAACTTTTCCGACACTCTTAGAAATTCCTGTAAAATTCCAAAACATTTGAGATACTAAGTTAAACGAAATTTACGAAATTAGAGCTCTGGAAACATAATTCAGTAACTCTTATCAGGGAATTTTGTTGTTCAGGGAAAATGAAAAATTGATCAGTGGGAAATTAGAGAACATTAAAAATGAAGTTTTGCGGTAATCCTGGTATAATATTTATTTATTCAATTTTATTGAAGAGGAATCCTTTTTCGTTGAAAAATACATATATGTATTCAAAATTTGTCATTTTGGGTTGCAAGTTTAACTAATTTCCTATAAGATTGACTTATTTTGTGAAACTCTTATTTTGATGCTGAAAAGTCAAACTAAAATATTTTTTGGTTGAAGATTTAAATATTTTTAGAAAATGTTGTCTTTTATATTTGAAATTCGTCTATTTCAGTAGAAATTGCATCTTTCTTGATAAAAATGCAACCTTTTGTATAAAAATTTAACATTTAAAAAAAAGTTATTCTCTTTAATTCAAATATAAACTGTTGCGTTGAACCATCGTTTCTTTGGGTAGAAAATTCAAATATAATATTCGCAGAAAATTGTATTCTTGTTCAGAAATAACATTTTCATGCGGACAAGTCTTCTTTATTCATAATGTGCCCCTAAGGGTTTACATGACTTCCATTCCTTACAATATTTCCGCTTACATATTAAACAAAAGAAAAAATCTCAACCTTGATATTTACAAGTATTTTTAACGATATACCCTTTTTTCCAATTCTTCATAGTTGACTCCACTACCGTCTTCTATATCTCTAGCATTCAAGAACTCCATCCTTTCTTCTTCTCATCTCGTTAATTCTATCGCCATCCCTCTCCTTTCTTCTACCTCCATCAACCACTTTCTCGCCAATTCCCCTCCCTTTCTCTACCACACCTTCGTTTAAAATTTAAATGCCCTCCTTCCCGCTCTAATACTTAATTTATACCTTTTTGCTTCTTCTATCAACATATATCCTGGTGTTCTCCAATCTATCCCTAATGTCGCCCTTATATATCTTTCTTGTGAGCTCTCAATATCTTTCCTTTCTTTCCATCCCCATACTTCTGCCCCATAACTTAATAACGGCAATAACAGCGTATCATACATCGACATTCTCCTTCTTAAATTTTTTTTTATCCTTCTGTTTCCTATTCCACATATCTGCTCATTGGCCGTGCTGCTTCTTTTATCATTTCTCTAATATGAGCTCTATAACCTCGATTCTTTTGCAAAATATATCCCAAATATTAAAACTCCTTCACTTCTTCTATCTTTATTCCCTGCCATCTCCGCGTCCATTATTTCTGTCTCCCCCTCCTCTGCTAAATCGCATTATCTCTTTCTGTTCTACATTTAGAATCAGATTTTTCCCATTTAAGTATTTCTCTAATCCTGTAATTAAGCCCGCCATGCCTTCTTCATCCTCTCACTATTGGTCTTACTACTCCTTCTTTCCATAACTATGGCCACCCCTCTCCTCTCCATACTCGATGACACATTTTCCATGCCCATTTCTTTAGCTCTTTCCCTCCATATTTCCATACTTCATTTGGAATATCATCAATACCAGGTGCCTTTACATCCTTCATTCTTCCGAACACCTTCACCATTTCTTCCCTTGTTATGTCCTCTTCCTCATCTCTTTCTCTACCATATTTTTCTCCCTTCCTAACTTTTCTCTCTACTGCTGATAGCAAATCCAAAAATATTTTTTCCATTATGCCATTTCAATATCTTGGTTTATTCTTTTTCTTCTTCTTCTTTCTATATTTACTATCTCCCATGTCTCTTCTGCCGTCCTATCCTTCTCCGCCTCTTTCTCAAACCATTTATTGTCTTCCTCATTCTTTTGATCACACAACTCAGAATACTCTTTCTTTTTTCTTCTATATTCTTTCCCATTACTTTTTTTCTTTTCTCCACTTTCTTAATTCTTTTCTGACCTCTTTCTTTTTCTATTTACAATCCTCATCCCATCCTCTTCTATTCCTCTCTTTACTAACTTAATTTTGTTTGTGTACTAATCCTCTTTTTACTTCTAATATTTTTTCCAACTCCTTGCCTACATTTCCCTCTCCCATTTTAATATTTCTTACATCTCCTCTAAACTGTTCTTTTTCTTTCCTTGCCCAATCCCCTTTTCCTATACTCTTTACATTTGCCCCCATTTTATGCATATTTCGATTACCTTTTTCTCCCTCTAATGTCACTATTAAGCGAAAGTAATCCGAATAAATATAATCACCTACCTCTAACTTCTTGACCTACTCTCTTACCTCATCATCCACTATCACATAACCAATTACCGTTTCCCTTTCTTCTCCTGAGCTTGTATATTCTCTTTCCTCACCTCCCTATATTTTTTTTCGTTTCAGATAAATCATCCCAACTTCTCCAAGCTTTTTAACAACTTTATTCCCTCCCCATTCAGTACGTTATTTTTTTATTTTCTTCCTTTCTCTTCTGCCCATGCCCTTCCTCCTCTATCTCCTATTCTCGCATTGAAACCCCACATATTATAAGTCTAATCTCTTCATATTTTATTTCATGATTTCTTTTAAATCCTCTGATTTCTCCTACATAGGTCCGTTCACATAAACCCCCACTATCTTTTACTTCTCTCCTCCCATCTTTACCTCTTTTACTATTAATATTTTTTCGTTGTTCTTTCCTCTCTTTCTTATCTTTCCCTGTTATACATTCATTTTTCACTCCCCTTACGATTATTCTCATTGCTCTGCCCTCTCTATGTTTCCTGTTTGCATATTGAACTTCCCATTTGCAACCTCTTGGTAATCTTCCCCTTACCCTTTCCCATCCCTTTTCATCTAACCACGTCACCATCATTATTAAAACATCCCATTGTTTCAAATTTCTCATAAATTCCCTATCCTTTCTCTCCAATCCTGCTAGATTCCAGTAACATATCCTTAATTCTTCCCTACATTAGTTTCTTGTCTCATCCTGCCTCCTACTATTTCTTATTTTCCTATCTCCCGTTCCTTCCTCTGCTAGTTTCCCGGCCCCTCTGTTCTTACAAACTCTTCCCTTTCTTCATCCCAATCCCACCATACTCCATCTATCGGTATTCTCCCATATTTAACCCATGTTCCCCTTCCCTTTTTTCTTTCCTCTTCGGCTATTTTCCTTAACTTAAACTGCATCCTCCTTGCTACCCATGTCAAATAATCATCTGTTCTCTCCGAGCTTCCATATATCATCCTCTTCTTTGTCATCACTACCCTATTATGTTCCCATTTCTTTAGTTTCACCAGTATCATATTGTCCCCTCTTCGCTCTTCCCTTCCTACACTCTGCACTTCCTCTATCTCTAGATTATCATCAATCCTTTTTAGTACTTCCTCCACTCCTGCCTGGATCTCCTTCCCCTCGAATCTTATACCCTTTATCACTATGTTTCTTTTTCTTTCTTCCCTCTTTTTCTTTCTTCCCTCTCTTTCTTTTCTATCATTCTTTTCTATTTTTCTCAGTCTGTCCACCTCCGTATTCCCACTTTCGCCCTTACCAAGATCCCGGTTCGAGCTTTCTATCTTCCTTATCCTACCTTGCATCTCATCTACCTTTTTATTATTATCCTCCTGGTTCTCTAGTTTTTGCTCCAATGACTGCATCCTCTTTTCTAACTGTTCACTAACTTATTTCTATTTTTTCATGTCTTCCCTAAGTTCAACCATTTTCCGCCTAATTTCTTTCCTTAATTCCTCTCCCCCCCTTTTCCTGCTTTTCCTCATCAATGCCCATTACTTATATCATGACTTCGCGAATGTCTTTCAGTCTTTCCTCTTTTCTCTGATCATCCGTTTGATCTGCGTTTCCTTCAGCCACCTTAATATTTTTTTCTTTTCCTTCTCTACAAAACTATGCTTTTCCCACGGCGTTCTAAACATGGATATTTTAAATTAGAACCTAAATCGTCCTTCACTTCACTGCTTCCCCTCTCCCCTATCTTCTTTTTGATAAAAGCCTCAATCGATCCCACGATTTTTGCTCTCAATCTCTCCTTTTCTATAGTTTTCTTGTACTTCCCCTTGTGTCCCTTTCTTTGATCTCCCCTTTCTGCGTCCTTGAATTGAATTTTTTACGAAAAAATTGCATACTAATATTATGTATAAAAAAATAAAAGCACATTTTTGATAAATTTTCTGATTAAATTTCGCCAAACATGTAATAAAATAGAGATAATATTGTTTAGTTTATGAATTTTAATATAAATTTGTATTTATATTTATCTTAAAAAGAAAAATTATAGTAAGAATATACAATATACAATGAGTTTACTTCCAATTATAACATAGATTTATATTCAGAAGTCGTTTGTATTAACTTCACTCGTCTATTTTTGCTATTTATATTAACCTTACTTGTATTTTTTTCTGTTTATATTTTAAGGACTAATAAAGAATACATGTTTTATATTAAAATTAATGAACCGAAAAAATGTTTAACGTTTTGAAATTTCTTAAAATGTAACAGAATTTTCTGAAACATCTGACTGGAGATTTATGCAGTTACTGCTGCTGCACTTTCTGTTACACTTTACGAATATTTTGAACTAATTCCTATTTTCTTAAAACCTTTTCCATAATGTGAGTATCAAAATAGACTCATCACATCAATCGTAACTGCAGCCTTTGGGGATTGCTAAAATCCCAATTTAAGGATGCTGGTTCAATACGATTTTTAATTTTTTTTATAGTTATGGCACAGAGTCCATAAATATCTTTTCCGAAAGATTTGAGAACGAATGAAAGAAAACTTGTACAACAAAATTGAAAATAATCAAATTTTTGTTTGAGGAAATCATTATTTTCACGAAAAATATTAATTTTGCGAAAGAGAGAAATCAGCGGGTAGCAGACTAGCTAACACCATAACGCCACGCATGGTGTTGGGGCGCCCTACCTTATCGACTGCGTGTCCAGACTGCGAGTGTTAAAGGGGAAACCCTCTTCTGCGACATTGACTTTTTAATGAGAACATCATCAATCGATAGTAGGTTAAAAATAATTAGACACGCGTCCTGGCTTCTTTGTCAGTGGACCATTGTAATAACTATAAACGTTTTATAATCATGACAGCTTGGAATTCATAAATAAATTTGCAGAAGGCTTAGCTTCCAAACTTGATCATTTTGAAACGTATTTCTCGGTATCCTGATGAATTTATAATCCATAAAGAAAAGTGAACCTTCACAATTATTGTAATATTGAAATTATCAATGTGGAAAGTTTGGTAATATAGAAATTAGACATGAATTTGCAGAGTCGAGTTATAATTTCAAACTGCGTAAATTGACAAATTTACGGACTATCATAAATTGATTTGTGTATAAAATTGGTGCATTTGCAGATATTATCTGCCCAATATATTTCAATATTTTGTAGGAAATTGTAGTCAACTTGAATATTAGGAATATATATAGAAAAGTGTCAGAAGGCTATTTATTTTCCAATAATAACTATTTTTCAAAAAAACTTGATCACCGGGGAAGTATTTAAAATTATTATCATCAAACGCTCACAGTTTTTACAAGGGCCCCATTACAAAGAAGCCTGGACACTTGTCTCATTTTTTTTGACGTACTATCGATTGATGCTAATGTCATCGGAAAGTCATTGTCGCAGAAGAGGCTTTCCCTTGATAAGAAAGGGCGCCTCGACATCATACGTGGCCGGAAGGTGACAGCTAGCATGGTGGGGGATTACAGCTAAAATGAAAATACACACAGAATATGTGACCTCGAAAACCCCGGATTTTTTAAATTATTTGTTTGTTTGCTGCAGAGGAATTTTGTAAACTTTAAAATTATACGCATTTTGGCAAAAGTTTCATTAAGGGCAGGGCATTGCTGATAGCGTCATGTGCTATATCACGTCATCAACCGAAAATGCATAACAGAGTCTCAGGAGAAACCGTTCTCCTTATTTCGGTTTATTTCTGAAATAAAAACAAACTTTCTCAGGATCGTTGGCAAATAACATTTCTCTAATTGCTCCTCAAGCTTTCATGAAACTTCCCAGGGCAAGCTTGCCAAACCTTAAATTAAAATGCAATCTTCTTTCTCTATTTACAGAGTTAAGTACACAGTTTGATTGTTTGCCTAATGGCGATCCAATTCCTGTTGCCCCTCGTTGGCGAAATTTTTCTGCTCCTCAAAAACATTTACCTGAGAGGTTTCTTCTTCCTGCCAGTCCCCATTCTTCGTTGAGGTCTTCTCCTCCTGCCAGCCCCCAGTCTCCGGTGAGGTCTTCTCCTCCTGTCAGCCCCCATTCTTCGGGGAGGACTTCTCCTCATGCAGAGCCTGCTCTTCGTGAGAGGACCAGGAGCCCTGCTGCTAAGCCTCACCCTCTTTCCAGGTCTCTTGCCCCTCCTAGATTGCTTCCTTCTGCGGATGGAAATGGATGTGGACTTGAAAATCTGAGATTTATTCGGCTTATTTCCCTTAAAAACCGGCACCGGATATTTGAACTTCGAAAATTCACTTTTCCTAGGGATACAATACTTAAAATAAGAATAGGAAAAGATAAATATGAACCTATTCCAAGCACAGAACAAATTGTACTATCAATATCCAGTGGTGAGGTCTTTGCAATTTTAGAGAAATATAACGCTCTTGCTGGACTATATTCATATAATAAAGGACATATTAAACGGGCGAAAATAAACATCGCAAGCGGAACGGTTTCCACATTAGATTTAAAAGAAGTCGCAGATACTCCGGTTGGCGGCAGCCGCCCTATCCAAAGTTTTTATCAAGTGGAGCACCATTAATAAAAAATTTTTAGAATAAAATTTGCCATTGGCACTAACAACACATATCACAATTTTCAATATAACTTCTAATTATATTAAAAAGGAAGTTTCTCTTAAGTACCTCAGATTTTTTATGAATTTGCAACGTTCCTAGTTCATGACTCGAGTTTAAAACGAGGTAAAATATTCAACAAAGTTTTGATTTCTTTTTAACAAACTTTGCACGGTATAGAAACTTTATGTATCTAGAGTTCTTAGAATTTGGCATTTACGTTCTTAGATTTTAAGAGAGATAAAGGGAAAACTGAAAATATCTTAGACCTAATTTTAATCTTGTTTATTGTTGTTAAAAATATAAATATAGGAGATTTAATAAAATATTTCAGAAAATTATATAACCTTGTTTTACTAAAGACTACCAGCATTCATTATATTCCCAATCTTTCCTTAAAATATTTACATCATTTTATTACGCGCATGACTCTTTGAGAAAGTTGGAATATCCTATAATCAAATCTAAGGTTTATTATAGTAAATAGCAGTGTTTACTCAATTTTGTGCAAATAAGTGGTTCTTTGTTTTGATATTAGTGTAATCTAACGGTTTTCCGGAATTCAGATAGTTTTCATGTTTCATTTCTTCCGAATTAGTCCATTCTAAAGATATATTGATCTAAAAATTTGTCAACTTGTTTAAGTACTAAAATCTCTACAATATAGCAGGAATGCGATTCAAAGTTCTTGAACTTGTAAGATTTATAAATGAAGATTCATTTATTTTAAAGGGCTATAGTTTAAACTTAAGTAAAGTCAGGATTTTTTAATCCTGAGTTTTTTTTTATGTTAAGTTTCCAAATAAAAATTTCTGTCTTATAATTTATATTTTAAACAAATGCAATTTTCAACTTGTATTGTAAATACAATACCACATAATAGGGAAATTTTAACGTAATGGTGAAGTAGTGATTAAACGTTTAAAACAAAGAGAGCGAATGAGTGCGAATCTGCATCTTAACGGACCAATTAAACAAGTATTTACAAATCTTTAAAAACCCTAGTTGATTCTCGTTTCCTTTTTTGCTTGATTCTCTTCTTCCTCATTCTTGCCATTTTTTGCTGTTAATATTAACCTTATAGTACTTTCTGACTCGTTTATGTAGCTTAATCCAATTCTATCGTATACTCATTACCAAATTTATCCTCCCCTCAAATCTTTACCACATTCTCTTCACAGCTTGCATTATGTCCAACTCCTCTCATAACTTCTTTTCATAAATGAACCTATATTCCATCCATCTACCCATTTTCAAATTGCGCCATTCCAGTTTTTTCTTTCGCGAGTACATCCCTTCCCTTACCTGGTATCCAAATCTAAATCCTGCTACTCAGCTCCATCTTCTTTTTGGGCATCAAGTTAAAAATAGTTTGGTACTCCTTTCTTCTTTAACATCTTATAAGTGTTATTATTTCTTTCCCTCAATCATCAACTATCTTTATGTTGAATTTTTTGCACTGGACTGTAACGTGGTAATTTTCAGCTGTTACGTAAATGTGAAATGAAAATTAAAATACTGCGAGGTTTAATATCGAACAACCCCATAGAAAACTCGCTGACCCAGGGTCCTACGAATTACAAAGATTATTCTCGATAATTATAAGAATCTTTGTTTCCCCTTGTTCTTTTTTTATACATGTCACCAATTTCAAATGGAACCTGAAATCCTGCCAAGTTTAGTGACCTGCGCCTCCGTAACTCAACGAAGATCTGCCTCTCTCACCGAAATGCACTATAAATCATTTAAAAGTACACGAGACAAAGTGTATGACTTTGGAAATGTTGTAAAGAGAAAGAATGATGATTTGTCAAAAGTAGTTATCACTCGGGGTGCTTTTCCGAACCAGAACGTGTCTGTTGACTCACGAGATCAATCAAAATTGTCACGTGGTTGGCTCGGCGAAACGGGATTGGGTAGTAGATTAGGCGAAATCGATTATCGAAATATTGATAAATGCCTAGGTTTAAGGCGATATGATCATCATTCCTTTGGGTCCGCGATCAGGCGGGTACGGATGTTTCCGTCAGTTCAAAAATAAATTCACGATTTAGTGACGGAATTTAATAATAAAAAACTACATAAGCATTTCTGTTGAACTGGAGGCAAAGTTTAGTTTTTTCATATTCCTGGCGAGTTTCAGTGTTAGCTGAAAAGTAACTAAGTTCTGATTTTGAAGGTACGGAATGGATTCGGTAACTAGTAATTTGCCCCCTAATTTTTGGCTTGGCTAGCTCAGTTTCCCATTCTTTACCTAAATCTACTAATTGCTCAACAGTTTAAAAATCATTCCTTTTAATGTATATTTCGTATTCTAAGCGAATGTTTTCATATGTTCTACATAATTCCCATTCGCGGTTTTTTCTCGTGTAAAGTTTAGTAAAAGGTTTTCGAATTTCTGTTAAATACGAATGAATGACGGGATTTCTTTTTTGATAACAAAATTTAATTTTTCGTTTTATTTCCTCCGAGAAACGTTCATCGGTAAGCATTTTTAAAAACTTCGGTGTAATCTGATAAAGCTCCCCAGCCATTTTTATTTATTTCGCACCAATCTTCTGCTTCTTAAACTAGTAACGCGTCCAAATTTTCTAAAATACCACGGTAGTTTATTTTCTAACCCTTCCTAAATCTTTTTAACTCTTTAATTAAATGCGCGGGATTGTTTTCTTTATTATTTATAAATTTAATCGGCCAATTGCTGGTAATTTGGAACGGCATTTTTATCATGCCGGTTCGGCTTTCAATGTCATTGTAAGAAATATTTCGCGGTGTCTTGTACATTTTCTCTTAAATTAAATTGAAAGCATTTTCTGTTACCAGTTTTTTTTCTATTTTTTCTAATATTTCGTTCTATTATTTTCTGTTTATATTCAAAGGCGCTATTAGTTAGCGGGTCTGGTCTAAGCCCTAAATTTTTGGTCTTTTCTGCCCTCTCATAAAAAATTTTTCTTTTTATTGATTCATAATTTCGTTGAACTCTACACTTTCTAAAAGTTTATGTTTTTCTAAAACGAATTGTGCATTGTTTTCTAAGAATGAATCGATTTCAATAGTTTCGTTAATTATTTGTCTCGGATTATTTATTGGACCTGGCGCGCTCATTACGGGGAGATTTTCGTTATTCCAATAGAATCTATTATTTTCAAGATCAAATGTTTTGCTGTTTTGAGTAAGGTTAAAAAGCAGGGGTTCGTTATTTTGGGTTAATCTGTCCTTGTTTTTCATATTGCTTATATTGGTCGAGACCATATTTCTTATTGTTGGTCTTGTTACGGTATTATTCGAATCGCTGTTTTTAATCAGAATAGCAGCGGTACCCTCCAAATCTTGATAATTTTGTTTGATAGTTGGGTTAGTCATTATTTTTTTATTTTACCCGAACTGACATTCATTTAATTTTAAATTTCATTTAAAATCTTGTAGCTAGGACTTGTTACCGCGTTGCGAAGCCGCGCCTAGTTGCAATTGTAATATTCGTCAAGCATTCGTCAAGGAAAAACATCCAATTTAAATTGGATGTTTTTCCTTTCAGGTTTCGTCCCGCCTCCTGTCCACTACTTTTATTTGAGAGATTTCGATTTCCAAAAGCTATATTTCAACCTCAACAATACTAGCCTCCATTTCTCTGAACTTCTAACTTAGTTTTTTGACGCAAATACTAATTTATTCCTATTTAACTCCGGACCAACACCAACCCGATTTAAAAGTGACATACTTCTTTTCTTAACACGGCGTCCATTTTTAGTTCAGTTATTTAGGGAAAATAAAACTGGTCAAAATGACAAACAAAAGGGAAACCCAAACAATCATGGTAAAAAACAATAGAAAAATTGATTTCCATTCTCACAATTTGGATTTCCATCTCCACCCTTCCTACATCAATATGAGCAACGGGTTCCAAACTAGAACCGAATCAGACTTTCAACCTAGATTTAAAGCAATAGAACAAGATATCCAATCAACTCTTATAACCTAATGTTACCATTGTTTAATCAAATGTCATTAGGCTCAATCCAGGGTAAAAATAACGCAATGATTGAATTCTCTACAGAAAAAGGCGAAAATAGTTCGGAAAACAAAAATAACGATAATAAATCTAATTCCCAAAAACCAAACTACGAAAATAAAAATAAAAAATGGGGTAACAATAATAAAAATGATTCACAACATAAAAGAACCTCGAATCCAGACAAAAATATGATTTAAATACAAACTAGAATGACAGAATTAATAGTTTACATTTTATCATTGTAATCTACCAGGCCATTTGAAAAAGAATGTCTATTTTTCCTTTAACCAGGGAAACTGGAAGGGCTGGCATTAAAACGAAGGATATTAAAACCTAACAAGGGAACGACAGAATTTTTAAATTCGGATAAAGATCAAATAACGGACACGTTTTCATCTGACAAAATTCGAAGGTAGTTTATTTATAATTAGCGTCAACACTGGTGCCACACATTCATACGCTGGTAACGAATTTCTGAAAAAAACCCATAATTCAAAATTTTCAATTTTTAAATCTGCCTCGAGAAAATTAATGGTCACGAACGGCAAAACGGTCAATATAATCGGGCAAGTGGTAATCCCAATTAAAGTCGTTAAACACGCAAAGCATGTTATGTTCAGGTTAGTCCCAAGATTAAAATCCGGAGGCATCTTAGGTATGGACGTTCTAAAATCCCCACGGATGACCCTAGATTACAACTCAGAAACTTGTGGCTACCAGGGAGTCCCCCCACCCGCTACCATGTGGAAGCATACCCACTATCACTCTCTACCTCAAGATCTGAAAATAAAACCGAAAATAAACCTTACATGAAAGTAAAAGCTGATAAGGAAACTGAAAATCAAAGTATTAAGGACAAATCAGTAACTTTTAAAGAAGAAAATAGAAATATAGATAGGATACTCAAATTCGGAGGTAGAATTAACCTCAAAAGTACAAGGGAATTTAATAAGAATAGTTCTACGTTAAAAGTTAGCGAAAACCTCAGTATCTGTCAATCCCAACCAATCCCAACAAAAAATGCCCAAATTCCTGTAATAAATCCCACAAAGGATATCTGAAGCTTAATAATCATCCCCACAAGCCACAAATTCCAACACGTCGAGAGCATACCCACCTATGACTCAAGATAAGACTCAAGCACACAAGACTCATTTAATTTAGGCAAACCTACAATTAGGCAAAAGGGTATAAAAAATAATTCAGGAAAAATGTATTGTAATAACAAATACGAAAATGAATATAAACAAAGCGGTTGTAATCTTTGGAAAAATAAGAAAGTTATCAATCGTAAAAATTTTTAAACTGAATCTCTAAACTTCAAGGACATATTAGTAGTTGATAATAGAAATCAATGGGTTTCTTTTAAAAATAAAGCGATAAAATTAAATAATATTACGGATAGCTTAGGAAAAATGTACGAACAAGATAATAGTTCAGCAGAATTTGCGAAGGTATTGTTGAGCTTAACGAAAAATATCAATCTCAATTAGAAAACTACTCGAAAATATAAAAAAAATCCATTCGGTAAGGAACATAGGGCAACTCATTTAACAAAACACAAAATAGTTATGATTAAAAACCAGGAAGAGATGATGGATTTTTTCTAGACTTCAGAATGATAAATATTATTACAAAAAGGGACCTCTGCCCAATTCCAGTCATGACATAAATTCTGGATACTCTAAGATCAACAAAATTTATTTCAAAAATTGACTTAGAATTAGCTTATTTTCAAATACCTTTGGAAGAAAGTTCAAACCCAATTACAGCTTCTACAGTCACTAGAAAGGGCATGTACCGATTTAAAAGGATGCCATTTGGTTTAACGAATGCCCCAGTCACTTTCCAGAGACTCATTGACTATATTATTACTCCAGACTTAAAGCCAAACGTTTTTTGTTACATGGATGACATTTTTATAGTAACTAAAAATTTTTATGATCATTTAAAATATTTAAATGTTGTACTAGATCAAATAAATGATGCCAATTTAACGATGAGCAAGGAGAAATGTGAATTCGGCTGCTCAGAAATTAATTATTTAGGTTTCAAAGTTAACGACAAAGGACTCCAAATAGATGACGAAAAAATTTAACCAATATTAGAATTCCCTAAAATTAAAAATAATTAACAATTATAGCGCATAATAGGGATGACAAGTTGGCACAGAAAATTTATCCCACACTTTGCCGAAATAATAGAACCGAGTAGTAGATTATTGAGAAAAGATAAACAATGGGATTGGGAATTATAACAAGATGAGGAATTCTTAAAAATTAAAGACCTTTTAACTTCCGCACCCATATTAACCTGTCCCGTTTTCACATAGCCCTTCCAACTTGAAATCGACACGAGTAACACAGGGCTGGCAGCTGTACTCACACAAACAATGGATGGTGTTAATTGCATTATAGCATTCGCGAGAAGAAGCTTAAACGGTCCAGAATGTCGGTACTCGGCATCCGAAAAAGAATGCCTAGCTGTAGTTTGGGTCATACGCAAATTCAGGCCATATTCAAAAAGCTATAGTTTTAAAGTATTCACGGACCACTTAACGTTGAAGTGGCTCCAAAACGCTGTCAAGATCGGGAGAATCGCCAAAAGTAATCGTGTTTTCGTTGGCATGTGGCGTGGAAAAAACGAAAGCAGACATAGACGACAAATCAGATGACTGCTACTACACTAAAATTATAAAAGTGACAAAAGGACCGGAATAACACGAAAAATGGGGAACCAGAGATTCGCAACTCTATTTTTACAGAACTGACCCACTAAAAATGACTATTACCAGACACTAATCCATGGAAATTCGTCGTACCCCAAAAATTATGAACACAGGTTTTGAAGGAAAATCACGACGACATACAAGCAACACATTTAAGTACCGAAAAAACGCACAAGAGAATTTCCGAATACTACTTCTGGCGAGGGATGTCTTCGGAGATAATGAAATACGTAAAAAAATGGTCATACATGTCAAAGAACCAAACAGAGTAACCAACAGAAATTAGGGCTAATGGGAAAAAGAATCGTGGAAGAGCAATAGACCATGATTGTTACAGACATCATGGGACCATTACCGACTTCAAAAAGGAGAAAGAACCAATATTTATTAGTTCTTGGAGATATTTTCACAAAATGGATACAAATAATTCCGATAGAAAAGCTAACGGGAAAACAATAGAATCAAAATTCTAGAAACGTGTCATTTCAAGTTGGGGGACACCCAGAATTCTCCACACAGACAAAAGCACGGAATTTTTAAATAGAACCTTAAAACAATTAACCGAAAAATTCAGCATCAGGCACTAAAACTCCTATATATTACCCTCAAGCCAATCCAACTGAGCGTTACAATAGGACAATGAAGGAAGTTGTTCAAACCTACCGAGATAACTATCATTCTACATAGGATGAACAAATGTATAGATGATTTGCAGTTTCAAATAGGCACTACAAAAATTCGTCGACCCAACTTTCCCCAGCTTTTTTTAACTTAGGTCGTGAACTAGAACCACTATACTCCCTAAGAAAAAATTTCGAAAAGGAAAGCGAAATAGAGTTTCACAGTGTAGAAAAATGTACTGACAGACTTTGAAGGCTACAAATTAGAAAAGAATAAGACCAGAAAAATTTGGACGTAGCAATAATAAAATTTAAAATAGGAGACAGGGTTCTAAAAAAAGGTGAACAAACTGTCTAACAAAGCGGATAAAAAGGCAGGTAAGTTATATGACCAATATGAAGACCTTTTTATTATTAAGAAAAATGTTTCCCCATCTACATATATATATTTAAAAATGTTAAAGGAAAATGTATAGGTGAATTGAACGTAAGCGATTTTAAATTCTCAAAATTGAACACAGATAATGGCGCATAGGCGTTTGAACTACTAATGAATTTAGGTCATAATACTTAGAAGAAGCAGATCCGATCATAAGGCAATCCGACATACGAAGGCTACGAGGGAGGATACGGGGAATCCAATAACACGAAACGAAAACCAGAAAAAATAAGAGAAAACCCGGCAATACAGAAGAAAGAAAACAGCGATAATCTAAAATAATTTGGGGCCAAATCCAGAGAATTTCAAATGTCAATTCTGTAACAAAATAATACCAAAACGAATGTACATTATGTATGTATCATACAGATTGTTTGTTTGAAGATATTCAGTCAATTGCTTGGATATAATTTTCTCGACAACCTCACAGGACGCACATAAAAGAGAGGAAGGCCTATAGTCAGCCTGAGAAACAGGGTTTTTAACTTTAGGTATAGGGCGAATGGTCGATTTTCTCCATGGGGAGCGAAACGACAATGAACTGATCGATCAATTGCTTGGATATCATTTCCTCGAAAACCTCACAGGACGCACATAAAAGAGAGGAAGGCCTATAGTCAGCCAGAGAAATAGGGTTTTTAACCTTAGATATAGGGTGAATGGTCGATTTTCTCCATGGGGAGCGAAATGAGAATGAATTGATCGAATAATTAAAAAGGTTCACTAAGTATGGAAAAAAACCTCCATACCTCTCTTAATATGGATAATAGGAATATCACCAATGTCTTTGGAGTCATTGGTGCTAGATTCAACAGACTTACTAACGTCATTAAAGAAATAGAAGAAAAGGAGGAATCCGTTTCAGGTGCATTTTGGGATGTATCAGGTGACATAAAGGAATCGGAGGAGATATATTTAAAAGATAATGGTTATAAGTATTGAAATCTTCAACAGATATATGCAGAGATTCTAAGAAAGACCATTGATGTTAGTTAGTTTAGCTGCATTAAAAGGAATTCTGTTTGATAGCAAATTATATTGAAGCTGGTTTCTCAGGGAGCGGAACGTAGACATGAGATAATCAGAATTATTACGTATAGCTACTTTGTATAGCCTATCTTTCTCGTTCATCATTGACCTTACTTCCTGAGTGATCCACGGCGGAGCAATTTCTAGGTTTCTACATACGAAGTGTAGAGAATTTTTCTTTAGCGTCGATTTTAATTCCATTAAATACAGAGATTTTGTTTTTAATATGATCATCTGAAGACATTTCAGACCAATTTCAAGAAACCAAATATCCAACGCAAATGACACCAAACCAAAGAATATATCAATTCAGCCAAAGGAACCAAATGAATATATCAATTTCAAGAAACCAAATAGTCTGTTTTCTTGTTTAGGCAGCAGGTAAAAATACTTAACATAAATGAGGTAATGCTGGGATAGAAATAGTATCCCTTTTTGGCCATATTCTACTGTCTTATCCTCTTCATATATATGAAAAGAGGCAGTGTGGTATGTAGGAGAGTACGGTACAGTATTTGGTGGATGATAAACTACCGAAAGCAGGATATTAGGAGCAATAGGTACTTTCAATTCTACTATAAGAAATTCAGTTGAAGATACTGAGGAAGAATGAGTATCAGCACAAAAAGTATTTATCAAAAGACATGCTGCGAGGAAAGATATGATGTAAACGCCAACCCCACCACCTTGCCTGCCAACTCTGTCACAACGCAGAAAGTAATAATTACGAATAGTAACCAAATTATCATTAATAAATGCGTTAATCCAATCCTCAGAAATAGTAATAATGTAAATAATAATAAATAATAATAAACAACTTTAGATGTATCATCGGTCTTAAAAAGGGCAAGTAACTGGAAAGCTCCAGATCCGGACATGGTGCACAACTTCTGGCACAAGTACCTGACAAGTGTGCAACATCCGTCAGCAAAGTGTTGTCAGAACATTATTGAACAACCAGATCTAATGCCCGGCTTCATGCTCCAGGGTACTACGTATATGTTACCTAAGAAACCAGATGCTCAAAATCCATCTAAATTTCGACCAATAGCCTGTCTTCCAACAATTTATAAATATCTTACAGCGATCATTGCAGATAAGGTATATTCTCATTGCAACGAAAATGATATTCTTATAGAAGAACAAAAAGGATGTTTTAAAAACTCGCGAGGCTGTAAAGATCTAGTCACTATAGACACTGTTACCATGACTCAAGCTCGTAAGCATCAAAGGAACTTACACATGCCATACATTGACTACAAGTAAGCTTTTCCTTCCGTGCCGCATGACTATTTGCTTGAAGTCTTAAAACTATACCAAATCTGCCCACGCTGCATACGCATTAAAACGGGTATATTTCAAGGAGACTCCTTCTGTGCACTATGGTTCTGTTTAGCGTTGAAGCCATTGAGCGAAACATTAAAAAGCATGTCTCATGGGTTCAGAATTCATGATAATGAGGATGGTCATCAAGTAAACCCATCTTCTGTTCCTGGATGATCTGAAGCTGTACCCTAGTTCAGCCCAGAAAGTGCATCAAGTGATCGATGTCACAAAGCAGTTTTCCAATGACACCCACATGGAGTTCGGATTAGATAAATGCAGAACAGGGCATTTAATTAGAGGGGAACTAGGGACCCGAGAGTTAGATAACGAGTTCGAAAATGACATCGAGGCAATGGCTGAATGTGAATCATATAAATATCTGGGTATTCTTGAATCTGAGGGTATTCAGCATTCGAAAGTTAAGACAAGCCTAACGACTACCTTCATTACG
>JAWWLR010000004.1:69511732-69524118 GCA_035041075.1 Acraspis erinacei | reverse complement strand
AAGTCGGAGCAAAAGTGGGTTTACTTGTTCTCAGCGGAAAACGGATTAATCACGCGCTACGAGTATAAACGAGTTAAAAGTTTAACTTGTTTCTGCTCGTAGTGCATGGCTTATTTCGTTTTTCCTCCAAGAAAAAGTTAAGCCATTTTTCCCGCACTCATATTTCCATTCGGTTCAACCGTAACTGGACTTGTGATTCGGTTTTTACTACGATGATATTTTTGTGTTAAATCGCGCCTGGATGATCGAGAATGAATAAAATTAAAGGATTTATCTCCATAATGGCTCACGCAAAATTTTAAGGAAATAGGTGTCTCAACAAACGTTCCACAAATCGAATTTGTAATTTAGAAAAAATAAATATATTCTCCCGAGATACATCAAGGCTAAATTGATGCCTCGAAAGTTGGATTGGAAAATTAATATATTTTTTTTGAATCAGTAATAATTATTGATTAACTTATAAGCAATCGGTTGGACGTTTAATGCTGTAAATTATTAAAATTATACATTTTTTATTACATTTACTTCTTTTTGGATCCATCACTTGATTCGCATTAAATCTGAATAATTTATATTTATAGAATGGACCTAAAATTTCTCAGAAATGATACGCAGTTATCATATTTAGTCATTCAATAAGAATTGATGCTTATTTCAATAAACTTACTTAACAAATGCACTGCTCGGCTATTTTTTGACATACAAACTTAAACTGAAAAAAATGTTTAGCTATATTATCTAGAATTCTAGCTATCCCACCTAGAAAGTATCGCTGGATTTCGTCTTCCTAAATAGTTAGCTGTATTGAACAGATTTTCTTGCAGATAAAATGTCACACCTAAATAGGTTCAGCTATACATTCTAGGTGAAAAATATAGCTAAACTTGACAGCATATCTAGCTGCGTTTTCTGGCTGAAGTGCCTATAATTTTTCTAGCTAATGCGCCTATATATTTCTAAGTAAGATGATGCAAAAATATAACAATCATAAATATAAATATTTCAATCTTTATTTAGGTATTAGATGCATACATAACTTAACAATTAAAAACCTTAAACTGAAAACAACAAGTTATAATCAATACATATCAATATTTACAATAGGGCGTATCGAAAAAAGTTGTAACAGAATTGTTGAGGTTATATGCTCACTGATAAAAGAATACTCACTTACGTTTGAAAACTTTAATATAATTCTCGAGGTTCTAGCTGATCAAAAATATATCTTATTTGCGTAATCGTTTCCATCATTGTCATTGAATTACTGTTTAGATTATTCATGTTTTGACTCTCACAAATCACGCAAGACACGAGGCACGAGCTCCTTGCATTTATGGAAAGGCCAGGCGTTAGTGTTGTGCGAACTAATGCAAGGCGGTAATTATAACCATATAACACTGATGTTACAATTATTTGAGGTTTGAATTTTTAATAGATATTAAATATTTTTATCAATAAATTAATAAAAATTACTTTGAGTTCATGTTTGCTTGTAAATATAAGTTTCTAATGTTACAATACTCGTATGCCACAGAATCTAAATTTTCTAGGTAGAGCAATATAGCTGCTGCGTCTAAACGGATTAGCTGTACGAAGAAACTAATTATAGGAAATATGCAGTTTGATCATGACTGCTAGAATGTTTAGCAAATGAGGATAGAATTATCTCCCAAATTTTCTGTCTGCAGGAGACATACGGTTTATATATGTTAGCTATCTAGTTGGCAGCTCTACCTAAACTTTATTGCAAATTCAGCTATATCTCCGCAGCAATATTTTTCTAGCTGCAACAGCTATTCCATTTTTTTCAGTGTAACTACAGAGAGATAGGTAATCATTAGATAGGGCGGACATTAGCGCCAATGTCCTGAGACGCACATATACATAACACAGTCATACTACCCAATAAATTCTTAGCTTAAACCTGACGCCTATTTTAACTTATAAATATAAACGCTCGCACGCAACGCAGAAATACATAGCTGAGTGTATCTGGAAATCGCTGATATACTAAATGTAAAATATAATAGGGCTTGTGAGAAAAATATGAGCTAACTGAGGAGGGGCCATGCGACTCCTGTTGAGAAAATATGAATTAACATGCCCGCCAACATTAAATGAAGATTTTGAAATAAAAATCAAAATCTGTTGTTACCTATAAGAAGGATACGAGAGGGCCTTGCTGCTTAAAGTAAACATGCCTTGGGTTTATTATTCTTATTAATAAATTACATCAGTGGGAACAGGAAGCTCAAATGATTCAATTCTAAATTGTATTCAAATACTGTTTCAGTCTAAACTATTAAATTTTTAACCCATTCAAATTAAAAACTAAAAATGTAATTAGAAAAAAAGAACAATTACTTAATTGGTAGCAATATTTATAATCAAATATTAAAAAGCGCTAAAAACTGTTAACGTTACAATTTTAATTGTGTTCTTTGGAAATTTTTTAATTTGTAAGAGTAATTGTCAACTTTTGATGTATAAATATGAATTTAACACTTAGTAATTTAGAAAAGATTGAAAACTAATGTAAATTTTGAAATGATTCAAAATAATTACAAAAAATTTATATTTGTTCAGGTTCCGAACAAAAAATTTAGAAGTTCTTTAAGGATTGTGAAAGATTTTCTAAGAATAAAACAGTTTTCTTACGATTCCAAGGAAAATTGAAAAGGAATTTTAATTTGAAAAATTAATTTAAGGGGAATACTTCAAAAGAGAAATATGAATAATTTAAAAATAATTGAAGGGGTTTGGGGCATAAACATTAAAAGTTACTGATTGTGAATTATTTCTGGAAAATTCCTTAAGAGGCGGTCAATCTTTATTTTACAAAAAGTTAATAAAGTGTACTTACTTTTTTCATTTTTGCGAAAGCCGAGCTTTTTTATTTAACACTTCATCATAATTTCAAAAGCTCAGGGGCACTAGTTAATGTTGATAGATTTGAAAAAAAACATGGAATTTATTTTTCCCTCAAAAAAAAATTTGGAAAGGGGGGATGGACCGCCAAAAATTAAAAGTCAAATTTTTACAGGTAGAAATGTAGACACACTATTTTTGCACTCATTCAACACCTTTTTTATAAACCTGAAAACTTTGAAAAAATTCCATTCCTGAAAATTAAAAAAAAGAACTTTGTTATTAAATAAAAAATAGTTAAAAATGATTCTGGAGAAGTTTCTTGTAACCAATATTTTAAAAGTTGTCTTAGACTTTAATTTAAAAATAATCAAGATCTGATGAAAATTGTAAACTAAAAATTGATTATACTATTTAATATTTTGGTAATAAAATTACCATTTTTTAGATCGTAGTTTGCTACATGGAAACCGAATTTCTTCACCATTCATGAAATTTAGAAAAAGAAAATGGTGTCACCGAGTCATCAAATAAAACTGCCATTACAGTATATCATGTTGTAATAAATATCGAGTAAACGTGTATTGATTTCTATAAATTTTCGTCCATTTCTCATAACCTTCTTTAAATGCATGATTATATTTCAAATAATGATCATATACTTTGCCTATCTCGTCGCGCGCATTATGCATAATGTGTAGGGATTATATACAGGGTGGGCCATATTAATATATCCACCCCCAAAATCTCTGAAAATAAGCGGTATACAAAAAAATCGTTCAGACAAAAGCTGCTCGGGAAAATGGGAGCCATCTTTCTGCAAAATCGGTTTTGACCTTCATATCAATTTTTAAAGTTATTGGAATGGAAGCTTCTAGTGTGTCCCCTAAGGGTTTACATTTGTCTTGCCCCTTCTTCCTTATTCCTCTACATACACACACACCACACACTTACTTGGTGGTGGGCGGGGGACCCTCAGTTTAAGGTGGGTTCCGAACCATCAAGACCAAGAGCCTTAAGAACTTAGAGAACCTTGTGCTCTAGAGGTACCGGTCCCACGACTCAACGGAGGTGAACAACTCCCTTTCTAGGCTAGTATTAACAGCATGGGTCACCGAGGCTCTTCTAGAGTGCGAGGCGGGAATCGAACCCGCAAGCCAACAGAGTGGGTCTAAAGCCTACGCATTAGATCCTACGACCATCGTCCCACTTTTTTCAAGGTTATTTGAAGGTCCTTTGGATTTCTTTAATGTAACATGATTTTTTTGTTTTATTTTTTAACACGGTTCGGCAAAACAAACCTGGGGCGAATTTGCGACCAACGGCCTTGATCAGCTTGACCTTGAGGCTAACTTGGAAGGTCATTCGAAGGTCAAAGTGTGGAGTTTCTTGGTTTGGAGCTTGCGAGTTTGTGGGTTTGGTTTCGGGAGTATTAGTTGAAGAAAACAAACACTTTGACCCTCAATTAACTTTCCAAGTTGGCCTCAAGGTCTAGATGATCATGGTCGTTGGTCCCAAATCCACACCAGCTTTTTGTTGCCCTAACGTGATAAAAGAATAAAATAAAAATCATGTTCTGCATGATTTTTGAAATTTTACCTCGATTTAACCTTTATTTGAACTCGTGAAAATTGATTCTAACTATCATTTGTGACCTTCAAATAACCTTGAACATTGATCTCAAGGTCAAAACCGATTTTGCAGAAAGATGGCCGCCATTACCCTGAGCAACTTTTTCGGAACAGTTTATTTTTATACCGCTTATTTGTGGAGATTTTGGGATGGATAGATTAAAGTGGCCCAACCAGTACATTGCCGAGGGAAACTATGTAACAAGCATTCGTTTACATACTTTGCCTGAAGTAGCAAGCTCTTGATGCTATACTTTGCCTTTGACATATAAATTAAAACGTAAGCCCAAAAAATCTGTACATTAAAGTCTACACATTTGATTACGCATTAAAGTCTGCACACTAAAATCCACACATAATAACTACGTACATTAATTCTACTGAATTATACAATTAGTTATCTGAAAAGTCTACACGTTCAAATATGCACATTAAATTGTACAAGCTCAACTGTGTGCATTCAAGTCTATACGTTGAAACTTTACACAGAAACAACTGGGGTTCACTAAAGTTGCGGCTCAAATAAATTTTATTTCATTTAGAATTTGAGCTCCAATACATATCTGTATAGAGCTAAAAGGGTTCATTTAGAGCGCTCTTGAAAAGAACATGAAGGCTTGCACTAAACCAAAACCAAACCAAACGCTTGCAAAGTAGGGCTGGTAAGTTAGGGATCGATTTACGGTTATCGAACGATGACTTCTTACGAAAAGTTTCTTGCATATGAATATGCTTTTATGTTAAAAACTTTGTTACATAACCTGCAAATTATATTTATCAAGTTCTTATAGCTATTTTAATTGCGGTAATATTTTGCAATTTAATTATCTTCATTAAGTTATGTCCATCAGAGTTCGATTACATGAGTGCTTTCATAGAAATAACTGGTGTTTCCATTGGTACCCATTTTTTGTTTCAAAGGAGCTGCACCAAGAATGAACCCCACTTCCTGAAAAGGAACGCAAAATGATAAATGAGCTCTAAATGATACCTTAGTTGGTGTTCTAAAGGATCCCAATTGTAATTGGGCCTATTTAGAAAGAACCTATTTTTCTCTTTGCCAACTTCCACATTTTGTCTAATTATTAACATAATTTTTACCTTAAAGCACACATGTAATAGAACTCTGACGTACATAACTTAATGAAGATAATTAAATTGCAACATATTACTGTTATGTAGCAAAATTATCAACATAAAGGATTATTCATATGCAAGAAACTGTTTGTACCAAGTCATCGGTCGATAACCGTAAATCGATCTCTAACTTACCATCCATGCGCCTTCATGGTCTTTTTAAGAGCGCTCTAAACGAACCCTTTTGTCTCTCTACAGGTATCTATTGGAGCTCAAGTTCTAAATGATACCGACTTTTATTTGAGCTGAAACTTTAGTCAACTCTCAGTTTTTTCTTTGTTAAGGTAAGAAATATGTTATTAATTAAACAAAATGTCGAAGAAGGACGAGTCAAAAACAGGTTCCTTATAAATAGTTTCACTTACAATTGGGATCCTTTAGAACATCAACTAAGGTATCATTTAGAGATCATTTATCGTTTATGTTCCTTTCTAGCAAGTGGGGTTCACTTTTGTTGTAGTTCCTTTGGAACCAAAAATGGGTTCCAGTGGAAACCCCAGTTTCTTATTTGTACACATGAAACTATGAAAGCTGTAGACGCGTTAAACTTAAATAAAATATAATTTTTATCCGTAAATGTTCACTATGTTTCGTAACCTTGCATGTAAATTCTTTTAAAAAATACCACCTGTTTATTTTCCCGTGAATGCATCTTGGCATATTGTTTTATGTAGCTTAAGACTTATAAGGAATAATGTCTATAATAATAAGTGTATCTCTAAGAATATATGGGAAAATCGGTGGCTCAGGGAGTTAGGGGTTCTGTCATCATGTTTGAGGTCCGCAGTTCAATCCTTGAGCCTCCAATCCTTGAGTGTACTTAACGCATTTTCATTGCTTTGAATCCCAATTTTAGCTGTAGTTCCTTTTAATATTTGTTTGTTTGGAACCTAGTCCTTGCATAGTGGAGTAAAAAAGAAACAAGCTTTTACGTACTTAATATATTATATAGGCATACTGCACTAGTAAAATTAAAAATCACATTTAATTTTGTTTATGGATTTACGTAAAAAGCCAGTAGATATTCCAATTTTAATTTCAGGCGCATTTGTGTTGGCCACAATCCTAACGCGATACAACACATATATAGAAAATGTAATTACAATGCGAATCCAAGCTTGTGAAGAGCACTTTAAAAACAAATACAACTCAAGATTCTGACGTTCGGGATGTAGAAGATTCTCGCCATTTAGCTTTTCGAGAATTATACTCCTTATATTATATGGTTATAAGGTAAATGCACTAGCACTAGTCACCTTAAGCCAAATTGGAAATTAAAAATGCTTTTAATCGTATTTAAAACTCAATTCTTATTTTCACAAAGGGCTTAACCGATTAAAGTAGATACAGAGAAACTCAATTATGATTACTTAACAGGATATTTGATTGGATTCCATTTTTATTGACGTTTAAAATTCAAATTATGCAAATGCGTTAGTTATCGTCAGCCACATAACCAAGTATTAACAAGAGAAAAATACTAATTTGATAAAAGGATATTTAAAATCACACTTTTTATAACAGGCGGCAAGACCGAGGCTTGTTATGCGAAAAATACTGGGCAATAAAATAGAATGAATCAGTTCAGTTGCGAAGAAACTAGTGCCAAAAGTGTGAACGTGACTAGGGATGAATACATCTGCCATCAGTATCACAAGAAGTAAATGAACATTGAAAATGAATGAAAAACGTAAACCTTTCTTTAATTTATTGTTGATAAAAATATAATTTTATTAATTTTATTGAAAACACGGAAAATTTGTTATTTCCAAGTGTATGAGTAGTTCCTTTTATACATTAAAATTTCTAAAGTTAAGCTTAATTTTTTTAAATCTTAGTGGCGAATAAATAAATGTAAAATATTATTAAATGTAACACATATTACATATTGAAGAGTAAAAAAAATAATAAAGTATGACATAATTAATTTCCAAAAACTTAAATTGCCGAAAATTTAAAATTCCCAAAAATAAAAAAAATAAGTTTTTTAACATATATTCAAATTTTTCTTGAAACACTTAAGTTTTTTTTTATTTTTAGGAAATTTTTAATTTTTTAAAATTTATATTTATATTTTCGTGAAATTGAAATTTCGTTAATTTCATAGTTTGGTTAATAAATGTTAAATTTCATTCGTAAACTTTTACGGTAATATTATTTTTATTCGGGAATTTGTAAGTAACCTGAATTTGAATTTTAGGGAATTATTTTATCGGTATTTCTCAGCATTCCGAATTTTGGTTTTTTGGCAATAAGATGTAGTCCCGTGATCACTTTTTTTTTAATCATAAGAAGAGTATTCTATTATCATAAAATAAGCATGGTACGAATATTCTAAATCAGCCTAATTAAATTTTTCAAAAAAATGAAATTAGCAATACAAATTTATTGCTCATTTTTGTAACAAAAGTGAAAGTTGTTTTACAAATCAGGTTGAAATAAGGGTATCTGAAACTTCGGGACGATACGGGTTTACATTTTTCGGGTACGGAAAATCTTGGAGAACCCAAGAAGTTCGAACTTAACTTAGGACTTGATTACAGTCTTAAGTTGGTTATTTTTACTATAAAATAGATACATTAGTACAATACTTTTCAAATCTTTAGAAAAAATATGAAAAGGAGAAAAAAGTCATATACATCAAACAAAAAGAATTATGTTTAAATTCTTGGATTGGTAATGTCGTAAAAACAAATTTAAATGAAAAATAGAATTTTTTTGTAAAAAAGAAGAAACCTTTTTTACTCGAAAGGCCTAGAAGGAATTAAAAATTCAAATTAACAAGGATGGAAAATTCGCGGACGTATCTCCGACCATTCCAGCAGACGTGTATGTGGACGGCTCGGTGTGTACGCGAACTTTGGAGTGGGGAGAGGCATGTGCATAGTTATACGTGTGGTGGAGGTATATGTGTATTCGATTTTGAAATATAATTATCCTTATTATGTATAAAAGAAAATATTTTGTAACAGACTATTGTTCAACTAATTAAGAATTATTCTTTACCAACAATAAATTTGCATGCTGGTGATGTTCTTCCTAATATGAATTCATTAATTTTTACAAGCAAGTTCTGTTCGATTTGGGGATTGCGACAGCACCATAACTCCCCACTCTAGTTTAGTATAGCAAGAGCCATATGTTACTGCGCATATTCGTATACAAACGCTCCAACTGTTGAACGTCCGGTAGTCACAGCTGTAGCCGATATTAGTCCGGCTAAAGACATGATTCGCACAATCAAAAGCCTAAGCGGACACGATGACATGGACATAGAAGATTTTATATTAAACGTCAAACGCGGGAACCGCAGGTGCAGAGAACCCGATCTGTTATTAGATTTTATATTAGCGGAAAAAATAACGGGAAATGCCGAACGCGCTATTAGATATGCACAAATTAACTCTTTCGATGACTTATACGACGCTCTACGTCAAAATTTATCCCGACTAGGTTCGGTCCCAGCTTTACGCTCCAAATTAAAAAGCTGTAAATAGGGTCACACAGAAACTATACAAAATTTCAATTTAAGATTTCGTAAAAATGTAAACGAACTTAAATATGATGTACCGAGCAAGCACACTAGTACAATGGAACGAAGGATAGCAATTCGTATCAAAGAAAAGGAGTGCACTAAGAGGTATTTGCTGAACATAAGACGCGAAATAAGGTTACAGGTTAAAGCTCGAAAGCCATACCACCCCAACACTATTTCAACCGAGTCGAAATGAGCCAAGAAGAAGTCAAATAGCAACTTTAATACAAAGATACAGCCGAATATCTGCCATATCCGGAAGACTGCAGTCAATACAGGGCAAAATGGCAAAGGGAACCGATTACCGATTATCAGTCGACTCTGGAGCAGTCATTAACCTGACGAACGAAAGCAAAACTTTTCCACTTAAAAAGAATTTTATAACGTGAAACGACAGGCATTTGTCCCAAACGGCAAACTATTATAATTACCTCAATAAGAAACATTTGTTGCAGATTGCTCCAAATGACTTTCCGTTACCCGAACACGGTATTATAGGCTTATCCTCTTTCAGAAAGTATGATACATACGCGATCACAGATAAATTTTTAATCCTGGAAAATATAAATTACCACTTCATGACGACGGAATTTATGCCGATGCAAATTACATGAGGATTAATTGTATCCAGCCTAGTCTACCCGATGAAACCAATGTCTGGATAAATGAAACCATAGATATCCCCGAAGAAATGTATCAGGTCAGAAAGGGAATTATAAAAGTACCCCACTTTGACTATTCAAGAATACTGCAAATAGTTGAAGCCCCTGTGTACGATGAAATTGTTAGTATAAATAAAATCCCCGAGGAAGCGATTCGCGAAACTAAGCCTGGCAAGCATCCAAGAATAGCAAAACTTCTGTCTAAAACTAGGCGCAGAACCAGCCAATCACGCAGAACCAGCCATGGCTGACCCAATTTGGAGAATAATCTCTCAATATACAGATCTTTATAACTGGATAACGACCCTATACCGATCACCAGTGTTACAGAATATGAGATCGTTCTTAAATCAGGTAGTACCGAATGTGCTCTTTCTAAACTTCCATTGCTTAGAGGGTGATAAGTTGGGGTTTTAATTTGCTTTATTCTAAAAAGGTTTACAAAGTTTTGTATCAATTCTGACACGATGTTTGTACTTTGATCCCTTAGTATGTTTTTGGGTGCTCTAAAGATATAAATAAAATGGTCAAACGGGTTTTCTATTATTGTTTCAGAAGTTGTTTTTTAAGGGGAATGAGCATTAATTACTTCATCAGTTGATCCTGAATGCTAAGGATCTTCTTGTTTCTGTGTAGTTTCCTGCCGTTGGAAGCCTGCGCATCTTTTGACAAAGTTAATTGCACCTGTTTCCATGTTTTTCCACTCTATTACTTGCCTTTCTTTCATTATACTTTTATTTTCACCGAAATGATGGTTGGCTATTGAACCGTGAGCTTCTCTCAGGATTTCCTATTTTTCTGCCTGAGTTAATTCGCTAGTAGTGGAGAAGCAAAAGTGTAGAAATTGTTCAACTTTAATCTTTTCTAAAGGTCGAATCGCTGGGTCTGGAGAGTGTAGTCGAGCAATGGTTAACTTTCGCTTTTGAAAATATTTAATGATTTCGTCTAGCTTGGTAAGCCAGAGTTTTTCGTTATACGATTGCAACTCTTCAACGCTTATGTTATTTGTTCTTCTTTTCTTTATCCTTCTCCAGAGTTTATCACCTGCGTTAGGCTTTCTAATTGACAGATTTTCTTTTGTATCATAAAGCCTCTGCTGGAACTTGTCATATAGTCCTTAGTCGAAATCTAGGGTAGTGGTTCCCCGTGAGTCATAGGGTTCATTGCTAATGACAGTTGGGCCTTTTACCGGTGTTTCAATTTCTATCGATGGTTCACGCATTCTCCTTTCGGGCAGTTTCTTTCTGGTGGCTAGTATAGTTGCGGGTGTGCTAGTTCTCGAATCATCGTCTGAACTATCAGGCATTTTTCCGTTAAGGGATGCCTCTTCTAGATCCTCAGATGACAGTTCAGTTGGGTCTTCGGCTTCTTGGAGTGGGTCAGATATCGGGAACATTCTCGATAAGGAATCAGCAACTTTATTTTCTTTACTTTTCATGTACTATATCGGTTTGTAAGAATAAACTGCTAAACTTAATCTCCATCTTACTAACCTTGAAGAGGGATTCTTAACACTATCGATCCATTTTAGTGCCTGGTGATCGGTCTGAGGTTGAGTAATTTTTCTCAGCTCCATTACGTGTTCTAGATATGAAACAACAACGGTGCTGTCCTGGCTTAGTACTGTTCCTAGTCCTATGTTGGAAGCATCGGTCATCAGCAGAAATTCCTTCTGATAGTCGGGATATATAAGCACGGGAGCCGTGTATAGAATTCTCTTAAGCGGTTGAAAGCCTGTTGGTGCTTATTGGTCCATTTAAAAGGGTTACTTTTTTTAGTGAGTTCTGTAACTGGTTTGGCAATATGTGAGAAATTTTTAATTTTTTAACACCATTTCTGTAATAAGATGTTCAAAATATTCTAATTCAGGTCATATACAATTGCATTTATTAGGCTGGAGTTTCAAGCCTGTCTCACGCAAGCAATGCAGTAGTAACCTTAAATTCTCGTTATGTTCTTGTATAGTTGATCCGAAAACTACTATATCGTCCACATAGGCAAAACAACGTTTCCCTACTAGTTCTCGCAGAGCATGGTCTATCATTCGCTGGTATGTGGCAGGTGCGTTCTTTAGGTGGAAAGGCATTCGGGTGTATTCAAAGTGGCCCTCGTTGGTAGAGAAAGCCGTATACTTGATGGAGATAGGATACATTGGTATTTGAAGGAAGCTTGAGCTCAGGTCGAATGTTGAAAAGAACTTCACTTTGCCTAAGTGGTCCAGAATTTCAATTATCACCGGAACCGGTTAGGCATATTGATCACAGTCCTCGTTTATTGTTCGGTAATCTACCAGGGTCTCTAACATTGAATATTTAAGGTTTTCCCTGATTTAAGAACGAACACATGGCTGGCTCTACATGGTCTAGCCTAGTTTAAGACAGGAGTTTTGCTATTCTTGGATGCTTGTCAGTCTTAGTTTCGGGAATCGCATTCTCGGAGATTTTATTTATACTAACAATTTCATCGTACACAGGCGCTTCAACTATTTTCAGTATTCTTGAATAGTTAAAGTGAGGTACTTTTATCTATCCCTTTCTGACCTCATTTAAT
>JAWWLR010000004.1:69217071-69232305 GCA_035041075.1 Acraspis erinacei | reverse complement strand
TACTATTAGTAATATGAACTCATTAACCACCAACTGCACTGGAGTGTTGAATGAACTTTCAACAATTATAAAACATACTAAATCCTGATGATGCTTTACCAAATTTCAGCATCCTATGTTTTCGAGGTCGCTTTTTTCAAAAACGTTGAGAAAATTGACCTATCTCTTCAGGAAAAATAAATATACGTCTTTTTCCCCGAAAAGTGCCAAAATTGTGATGATTTTTTTTTGGTTCAAACTCGAATTTCACATCGAGCACGGCTAGATAGCACCTCAAAATCTGTCTAATAGATGCACGCGATGTCTGCACTTGAAAGCGTAAGGGGTAGAAAATTTCGAAACTCAAGATGGCGCCACCAAAAATGGCAATTTTCACGAGAGAAAAATGTGAAAAAAAGGTATCTTTGAAATATCTGTTATAACATCATGTAAATTGTTAATCATTATATAATTTACGTGTAAATATGTTGCAGAAACAATTTGTCACTATTTACCATAATATTCAAAATGGCGGATCCAATATGACGGCCAGAAAACAGAAAAATTGCAAAAAAAACGTTAAAATTATCGTTTTTTTGCACATTTTTATTAGTATTGATACATAGTACTACTATAATATCATAAAGACTGTTTTTAGTTCTATAAAAAATGGCGGATCCAATATGGCGGCCAAAAATCATAAATATAATGAAAAATAGCCAAAAACTAAGGGTTTTTGTACTATATATTAGTATAGACTGAATTCAGATAATTATTTCGAAACATCGAAATTTTTTTTTAAATTATGAAATTAGAATAGGGCTATTTAAAATACATATCAACTTTTATTATGAAAATCATGTTCCTTATTAAATTACAGAACCTCAAAGTAAATAATATATTTATTTTAATAGTTAAACAATATTTAACTTCAATATTTATGAAGTTTACTATTGTAAACGAAAACGATAATCCTAATAACTTTTTCGATAAAAAGAAAATTGTAATAGTTATAGAATTTTGAAAATCCAAAGAAAAAAACTAAACTGAAAATTTTAAGCCAAGGAACACATCATATGAAAAAAAAGTCTAAACAAGAAAAAGTTGATTCTTGAAAGTCCTAAAATATCATCATAAGGAATCTTTGAATTTTATAGAAAAGTTGAAAATTCAAATTTTAATCATACATTTCATCGTATTAAAAAAAATACAAGTTTTACCCACACAAGATACAAACAAACAAAAATAATTAGATAAAAAGTGTTTATCCAAAAAAGAGCTATTAATTTGGAATAATTAGTTTTTGGCAGGATGCACAGTTCTTGGTTTATTCGTAAAAAACAACACTAAAAATACAAAATTAAATTTTTGGATAAACGGCACAAGCTACCAAAAAGATAAATGGAAAGTTGCTCTGCCAAAAAAAGCCATGAATAATATTTTATAGGACTAAAATTAACAGACAAACGTTTTCGTAAATCTATAAATTTCTTATTAATCATTTTTAGATAACATGAGTAGATTTTCTTTCAATATTAAAAAATTAGATTAAAAAATTGAAAAAACAATTTTTTAGGACGCTAGGAGAAATTGTCCGCGCACACGGCAGATTAAAAGAATAATAATTATTCTCTTTCTTTCTATTTTCAAGAAACTCGTTTTTCTCGTTTTTATCTCAAATGTGAACTAAATTAATGGACCCCATAAAGAAAATGAATTCTTTTTGGTTGAAAATGTTACTATCTTGTTTTTTTAATTCCGTATTTATCTTCTTTGATTACACGGTCTAATATTTGGTAGTAAAGTAATTAATTTTCTGGAAAATGCAAGTTTTTCGTGTTTAGGGTCACCGCTCTTGCTTAAAAATTCTAATAATTGTTTGAAAACTGAATTTCTTTGTTCAAAATTCATTTTGTTTTGTTTGAGTGTTTATAATTGAAGTAAAAAATGTATATCTTCCTTTGGAAAATTGAACTGGTTTGTATAAAATTTTATCTTTTTGGCCTTGAAATTCAGAAATTTGGTTTAAAATTCAACTATTTTTATAAAAATTAAAACTGCTTGGTAGAAAATTGAACTATTTCGTAGAAAATTAATTTTATTACAGAAAAATTATATTTCCAGGTTGAAAATTAATCTCTTTCACTGAAAATTTAACTCTTATTTTTAAATTTTTATTTTTGGGATAAATTAAACTGGTGGAATATTTGTTGGTCGGTATAAATGCAATCTTCTTAGTTAAAAACTCAAATTTTGTTGTTGAAAATTCAACTATTGGGTTTGAAAATTTACTTGTTTGTTGGAAATTAATATTCTTGGTTAAATATTCAATTTAAAGGTAAAAGTTAAAAAAAATTAAATATTTTTATAAATTTAAAAATTAAATTATTATATTTTATTTAAAATTTAACGTTTTTTAGCAAAGCGTCCTTTTGAACTGTTTTGACTGTTTAAATTTTAAAAAATTCGAATTCAAAGTTCTCTTTTAAATTTTTATGTAGTTTTTGTGCCAAAGGTCAGGTATCTGGAAAAGAAACATTGATTTGTACAATGTTTTTTACAACTGAATTTTTTCTCCCCATCGCTTCTCATCAATTTTTGAAAAGGGATTTCATTTTAATAAATAGAAACTTCATTTCCCGGGAAAACATTCTCTGCAACTCTACTGTTTCAAAATTAAAAAAAAAAGTATGGCTTCTATGGCTTCTTCTATAGCTCTAAATCGTCCGAACAATTTTGTTAGGAAATTTTTTTTAAACAAATAATTATATTTTAAGATTATTTAGTTATTTTTTCAATTGGAAGCAGTAGAGTTTCAGAAAATGTGTTAAAAAAGCCGGCACTTATTAAACTGCTATCTTTTTTCAAACATTTTTAAGAAGCGACGGTCAGAACAATTATATTACAAAAAACATTGTTAAAATTGATTTTTTTGTGAATTTTAATATTTTTCATTAAAACTAATGTTTTTATTTGAAATTACTTCAGCTATAATATTTTTGTTCTTAAAATCATAGAAAATCATCAACATAAAGATAAGTTTTCCGAATTAAGCATTCTTAGTTTTCAAGATTTATAAATAGATGGATAAAACATTATTGTACGGACAAAAATTTTTTTAAAAATAGCTGATGAAATTTCAAAGAAACTTATTATGCCTGATTTTTATTTTAGTATTTAAATTTTTTTACAATTAAAAGAAATGAGAAAAAATTTAACAAGTTTCTATTTCACGTTCCCGGTGCTCCTGAATAATAGCAAAACAGTTGTGATCGCCTATGTTTGATAGATTTACATTATATAGAGATATCTCATGATGATAAAATTAACGAAAAAATTGGTTGTGGGCAAACTATTTGTGGAAAATGTTTACTATAATTTACAGTAATTTTACGTTTTTATTTAGTTATACTTCTATAAATTTGGATAGTAGCAATGTTATATTAAAATAAATTTCTACTCAGATTATGCATCAAGATTGGATTCCACATTCTTTTATATTGCATTTAAATCTTGTTCAAGAATAAAGAATCAATAACTAACCTTGAAAGTTTACTTGTTTCAGAAAGGTTAGAGCTGATTCTGTTTATCTGGAAAAAGTCAAAAAGATAATTCGTTACAATGCAAGTGAAATGCCTGACCGCAAATGCGCATTCATCCCTAATAATGAGTTGTCTCTTTGTACAGTGAAAAAGGCAATATAGATCAGACAATTCCACTCCAACAAGAAACGAAAAAAGAGTCCGTGTATTAGAAGAGGCTCTGTGACAACAGCTCGAGCTGTCACACGATGGATATAATAATGATAAAAATTGAATGAATTGTATGACGGGAACGCGTTTAGTTAAAAACGCAAATTATGATTAAATAAGGAATTTGAGATGAAAAAGGTGAAAGCGCTATAGATGGTTGGATGTTTGGAAAATTAGTTTTCTTCTACAGAATTAAAGTTTTTAAAAATCGCAAAAGTTGCACTTTAAAAATATTTGATTGTTTGGAATTTTGAAAAGGGGTTGTAATTTCGGAGAAAATTAATTTGAACATCTTTATTCCTATTGCTAGAATTTCAAAACTGTTATTTTGTTTCCAATTTCGAAGTTAAATTATTATTATATTCTAGAAATATAACACCGTAGAAATCATATGATTCTAAACTTAAGAAAACGTTTAAAATCCCTATTAAATCGTCGAACGTTGAGTTACAATTAAATTTTTTAAAATCTTTATTCAAGCGTGCCACTAAAAGTGCGCAAAAGGTTAAGTCCAGGTATTTCGTATCAGCTGTTACGTCCCGCAAATATGACGAGGGTACTTGGGAAAAAGTGAGAAAGAGAGAAACCAGTTTGCTGATAATGTCAGGCTGGTAAGATGTTACCAATTATTTGTTTGTGGGTTTGTTTGTCACTATCATTTATATGGGGACTGTTTTATTTGAGCGTGTTTAAATAAAAAGTATAATTTAGATTTAAAAACTTTATTAGAAATAAGAACAAACAAATAGTTATATTTAGTACAGTAAAACTTACATCTACCTTTCTCTCTTGCAAGGGCAAGATAGAGCTGTCTTGTCGATTGGATCTTCGATTATAATGTAGGGTATCTTGCCAGCCACTTTTGTTGACTGCCCTATCTGACTTTATACATGTTCTTCCACTAAGTGTGTTATACATTAATAGGAAACTGATGCATAAAATTGTATTGCTGAAATTGTCACCCAATTAATACACACGTGTGTATTCAGAAAATGGAGACGGTAATTTAGAAAAAATGAGAAAGAGAGAAACCAATGTGCTGATAATATCAGGCTGGTAAGACTTTCTGAATTATTTGTTTGTGGGTTGGTTTGTCACTATCATTTCCATTGGCACTATGTCAGATGAGCGTGTTTAAATAAGTAGTATAATTTAGATTTAAAAGTTTATTAGAAATAAGAACAAATAAACAGTTACATTAAGTACAGTAAAACTTAAATCTACCTTTCTTTCTTGAAAGGGCAAGATAGAGTTGTCTTGTCTATTGGATCTTCGATTATAATGTAAAATATCATGACAGCCGCTTTTGATGACCGCCTTGTCTGACTTTATACATGTTCTTCCACTAAGTGTGTTATACATTAATAGTAAACTGATGCATAAGATTGTATTGCTAAAATTATTAAAGAATTTAGACAAGCATGTGTATTCAAATTCCAAATTGTTGCAATTTATTATGTTATTACTTTTTGTTTGTACTATTTGAAGTATGACTACATTCGTATAATAATGGATATACTTATAATTATCTAATAGTGGTAGAGTCTGAAATGACATTCTCTTATTGATCGAGAAATATTGACCCTTAATTTATCGGTGTTCTCTGAATTCTTATCTCTCGATGGTAGCACTTTAAGAATCATTTCGTTTATATTTTACCGATCGTAGCACATTTACCATAGTTAGGCTTAAACTCAGATACGACCGGTAATGAGCTTGTTTTTATTAGTGGCATAGGGGTAACCCAGATTACCATCTTTTTACTCACAACTTTTTTCTCTAGATTCTATGTTTTTCCAGTAATAAGAAAGATTTCTGATTGATATCGCATTTCCAGCATCCTAGAATTTGAAAAAAATTGATGGCGAATGTATGGCGTAATATTATAAATAGTTATAAATAAACTAATTTCGAAAACCGCTTTTTTTACGAAAGAGATCATTTTTAAACGACGTATTGAATAAATTAAAATAAAAGTTGTTACTCTGGGGTTTTTGAGTCGCTTATTACGAATACAGAGCCAGATTTTTAAGATTTCAAATGGTGGATTAAGAAATATTAAAATTTGAGGAAGATAAATAGAATTGGAGCGTGATTTTATTAAAAATAATCATTCTTATCTCTACAAGTTATGAAATTATTTCTCTTCTTTCGCGTTCAAAACGAGCGGCGAGGAAAAACAAATATTGTTTAATGACGAAACGAATATTAATTTAACGCTACGTTATGTTTAAAGAAGTCGATCTGCCTTTGATTCTATTTTAGAGAAGTTAAAATTAATGCTACATTTTTTGATCGATATTTCCCTAGAATGGGTGTAGCAATATAACTATATGCAATGCATTTTACTTTTTAGCATTCTTAAACAGAAAAAATTTGGAGGTGGTTGCACAAAAGATAACAAAGAATTGGATAAAATGTGATTTTCGGACTTTTATATTGTTATATATAATGACAAATAATTTTACATAAATGATAAGAATAGCTTTACCTAAAATAAAAAACTGAGATGTGCATAAAATTATATTTACTGTAGCTTCCTGGGGTTCACAAATAAATGCATTAAAAAAAAGCGCTATCACCTTATTTTCAGAAATTCTATTTTCGTTGCATAACTCTTTGTTTCCAGATGAGATTTCCAGTGATAAAAATGAAATTTGAAAAATCTGCCTGCTGCACGGGCATATTCTCATAGCGCGCTGCGCGCGCGACTCGTGACTTTGAGCACGCCTAGGACGCGACACTGTTGATTCTCGCGCTGCGCGCTCGATAATATATTTTTCTCACGCTGCGCGCTTGATAATATATTTGTCTCTGCGCTTCACGCTCGATGATGCCTTCACTGCGCGCTACGCGCTAGGCCTTTCTATGTACCCCACATTTGTGCGTAAGCCTTTTAAAATTAAAGGTCCAAGCATCGACATCTGTCATTTGCTGATTGTGAATTCTCTTTAGTTAAAGCTCCTTCGCCTTTAGCGAACACATTCTCATCACGTATCTCAATAAACTTATATTATTACCATTCAGGATATGCATTAGTATTGAAGAAAAAGTGTTTTTACAGTCATATTTTTATCAATAAAAAATGGGAATTCCATTAAAATAAAAATTATTATTAAACATTTTACAGCAAGTTGGTTTTGTAATAAATATAATTTCTTTATATTCAATGTAGAGGTAATGTAGGCGAAAAAAGTATGTAGATAAAATATTATTGGAGTTTCTAACAAACTTGTAGATATTTTTTGGTTAAACAACTTTTGTTTTTACATTTTTTTCGTCTCTTGTGTCGTTTCTAAACAATTAAAAAAAATTTTAATCCTTTTTTTTACGATCTAAAGAGAATCTAAGATTCTATCTAAAAACGAATAAAACCAAATTTATAGATCTTTTTGGGGTGGATAACTGTAGTCTGTTAATTGTAGTTCGTACCTAGTATCTTTTTTCGAAAAATTTAATTTTTTAATATTGTATTTTATTATTTGCGATTAAAAAAACGGCGTGTCCTATCAACATTTCTTTATGAAAAATTCGAATGACTTTTCGCTATTCATTGCTCTTTTTATATTTTTTTCATAGCTTGCGCTGTGTGTCAAAAAATTTAATTTTTAATTTTTAATGTTGTTTTTACGACTAAAACAAAAACTATGCTTCCCATAGAAAATGTATTCATGAGAAATTTGTAGATCTTCTTATCGCGCGCAATTTCAGTTAAATCATTTTTTTATTATCTTGCACAGATTGGCCTTAAAATGGAATTTTTTAGTTTTCTTAATTTTTTGTATGATCGAAATTTGAATTTTCAACTTTTAAACGAAATAAAAAAATTCGGCATGATAATCCTGTCAGGCTTTGAAAAATAAACATTTTTCTTGTTTTGACTTTTTTCATGTCATGCGTTGTTTGGCTTAAAATGTTCATTTTGTTTTGTTTTCTTAGATTTTGATTTAATTAGATTTTTACTCTGATAATGTTTACTTTATCGAAAAAAGTCATATGGATAAATTGTTAAAGTTTGCGAGTACTATAAATATCAGTACACAGAATTTTCCAATATTGAAAAAAATAGTCTCAAATATTTTGAAAATGTGATAACTTTTTGAATTTTAATCCGAAATTTCTGGTGTATGAACTTGTCCTTTGTTTTTAGGCTGTAAAAAAGTGTGCCAAAGTAGAATTTAATCTGATCAATCTTTCGAAAGTTATCGTGCGTACAGGGTACAGACTACAAACTACAGACTACAGACAGAAAGACGACTGATACTTTCGTAAAAATCATTTTTTCTGACTCAGGAGGTCTCAAAACGTGGAGATTTTATGTAAATCGACAGTTGTTTATTACATAAAACGAATACCTACTCATTATGATGAGAATGTAAATTTTTAAAAATGTTGTGAATAAAATTTTAACATAGAAATACTGTCTATCGTACTTGTTAAAATTATTTTAAAAATATGCAGAGCTGTCACAGAAAAAAAATCATTTTTTTAATAGGGAACCTTTACAGAATTTGAAGTTTTACAGAAAATATATTGTATTAATTGTTTTTCTCATAGTTCACAACATTAATGCTAAAAAGGAAGAGCATAAAAGTGTGCATGCTTTCATATAGCTAGTATGAACTTCAGCTCTCTGATATGCGGAAGTTGGAACCCATACGAAATATTGTATATTTATTAGGTCAAAATGGATTAGGATTTATCTCTCAATTCAAAAATTATTTCATTGAATTAAAAGAAATTTTCTAGTAGAACCTTTTCTTTTACTTAAGAGTAAATGCATATTTTTCTTTTATAAAAGAGATTCAGTAATAACTATTCTTATGAATAATTCTACATGCTTCCTCTGCTTGAAAATTACTTTCGACCAGATTTTTTTGAAAAATTAAATTGTTTAACGGCAACTTAATGTTTAAATAATAAAATAGTCATTTTTGCAGGTGTATTTTTTATTGATTAGCTTGATATAATACTAATTGCCTAGTGTAAAAGAATTTTAAAGAGAAAATATATTCCTTAAGATATTAGGAAAAGATGTTCTATTACATGTGTTGTTGAACTATTGAGTTAAGATAGGCATTATTAAAGTTTGGTTCAAAGTTCTTCAGTTCGTTTTTTATTGTAAAGGTGGAGTTAAAAAAGGGTTTTTAAAGAGAAATATTGTTTTTTGGTAATAAAATAAAATTAAGCTGTGGTATCTATCGCTGAGGAAAACGGTGTCAGAACGTTTTCCAACAGAGTTTTGATGTTTCAAAATTTGGAACATTTCTTTGAAAGTGCATTTTTTATAATTATTTTCGGTGCATAATATTTTTGCGTTAGAACAGTCAAATTGGTGGTCTAAAGTGTGTGAAGGAGAAACTAGAGCAGTACCTCTAGAATCATTTCTACAATCTGTCTTATCTTCTATGATTCTATCCTTTAAAATATTGTTCAGTTTGACCAACAGAGACACATCCGCACTCGCAAGGAATGGTATAAATAATATGTTTTTTTTCTCTATTGGAGTTATATATTTGTTTTCTGTGAAACAATGATAAGGATCAGAGTTATTTTGGATTGTGATATGAGATGTTAGTCTGAGATCCGAATATAAAAGGACAGTAACCCATTCGTTTACAAGATTACAAGCACTTTTTGTCAAAGTTAATTTGTTAACAAATATATCCCGAGCAGTTTGCCTAAAACATTTCGATCAAGACTATGATTAATTAAAAATTCAAAAATAACTTTTTCTTAATTTTAAAACATTCGTTTACGAAACAAACTATATATTAATCAAAAGTATGAAGCTTATAGAATATGCAAGCATTGGGTTTCTATTTTTCCCATTATAAGTATTGGGTTGGTAGGTATAAAGAGGTAAGTCGATACTAGTATTTTGCACCAATCAGTTTACGTCAAAATTTAAAAAAAATTCGGGGCCAGAAATACCATTTTGTTTTTTTTTCGAACAAAAAGTTATACTGAATAGGGCTAAGTTTGTGCTCAATTTTGCTGTAAACTATTTTTTTTGAAGTGAAAATTTGATCCAAAAGTGAAAAAAAACATTTTTGTGAAATTACAAACAAAAAAATGTACAAGATTTGAATTTTTTGTCTCAAATCACTTTTTTGAACGCAAACTTGCTTCAAAATACGAATTTCCAAATTATAGAATTGTGCTGGGTTGTAATCGGCGTACACAATAATTATTGTCCTTTACACTTGTCACTCAGGTCTATATTTTTGTATGAAATACTAGTTTCTTTTTTCCGGAGAATTTTTTACACCAAAAAATTTTCAAAATGCGAATTTATAAAATCAGAAAATTGTGCTTCGTTGTGCTAGGCTTTCTTCGTCAGAATAATTTTTGAAATCAAAAAATTTTCAATATGGGAATTTCGAAAATATTAAAGTTCTGTTTGGTTGTGCTAGACGTGCAAAACAATTATTTTCCTACACACTTTTTATTCCGGACCTTATTTTTTGGTGAAAATCCAGTTTTTTTATACAAAAAACTGGATTTTCATCCAGTTTTTTGTATCAAATTAATGTTTTGAACTGAAAATCTTTCAAAATATCAATTTCGGAAATATAAAGGTTTTTTCGGGCTGCGCTATACGTCCAAAACAATTGTTGTCCAAAATACGTTTCACTTACGACCATATTTATCAATGAAATACGAGTTTCTTTTTCATCAGAAAAAATTTTTAAATTAAAAAACTGTCAAAATGCGAATTTCAAAATTGGGCGCAGAACAGAACCAAGCGCAATTTTTAGATTTTCGAAACTAGCATTTTGAAAAAACTTTTGATCTCAAAAATTATTGCGATAGAAAAGAAACTAGTATGTCGTCAAAAAATATAAACCTGAGTAGAAAGTGTGTAGGAAAATAATTGTTTGGCACGCCTAGTACAACCTAGCACAATAATAATCAGATTTTCGTAACTCAAATTTTGTACATTTTTGTCTTTAATGTCAGAAAAAATGTTCGCCTGTGAATTTTGGTTAAAATTTAGAATTTTTTAAAAATCGCTTATGGCACAATTGAGCACAAGCCTAGGACAATTCAGCACAATTTTGTTGTTGTTGAAAATGCAAAATGGCGTTTCTCTCCCGGAAAAGTTTCTTAAAAATTTTACTAAATAATCAGTTTATTGAATTTTAATTGATGAATCACTTATTTCATAATATTAAATAATTTTAATAGTAATAAAAACGACAATAAAACATAACTTAATTATGATAGTTGAAAAAAATATCCTCATCGAAATAAAATGCTTGTTGGGTTTGAAACCAAATAAAATACACCGGAAAAAATACATTAAAAGTGATTTTATTTAATAAAAGAATATATTTTTAAAAATCCCGCTATGAATATCATTTGAGTAGATCGCCCCCCCCCCCCCAAAGGTGATGAGCTATTCTCATCGAGGACGAGTCCTGTCAAGTACTGTGAAAGTGTCGAACTATGTGGATTGTGGAACACTCGGATAAGACAAATGTCTTCAAACGTCGAGTTTTTGGAATTTTTTCAAATCTTATTTCTAAATTAAATTCATTTAAAAGCAGAACAGAACCTATGCGAAATGTATCCTTTTAAAATAAACTGATTTCATCAATGGAAATCTTACTGTTCAATCAATAGTACCGCGGCCCGGCTCTATTCTTTCGGATAAGTGAATGAATTAGAAATTTTCATTTAACTAATTGAATCAGTAAATTTCTACTAATCGTCAGTAGCTCAGTACTAGCTATGGCAATTAGTAGAATTTAACTGATGATCAGTTATATTTTACAAATTAAAATTTATAGATCATCATTTTATTTATTTTCTAAAAACTAATATCCATTGCATGTCCAGGAGGAAGTGTGATAATTTTACTTTTATTTTATTTTATTCCCAAACAATAATATTTCGCTTTCAGAAACCTTTTTAACTTCACTTTTAAAAAGATCAGCGAACTAAAAATGTTTGAACCAAAGTCCAATAATGCTTATCTTAATTCAATAATTTAACGATACCTGTAAGTAGAATAACACAAATCATAACATAGACCGTACATTTATTTCAAATAATGAAAATGGATTGTATAGAAATTATCTTTTCATTTTTTTTCACGGGAATAACCTAACCGGAATGCTGACGCTAGGTTAGTCACGTAGGCCAATGTCTGTGTCCCTGTGTGGCACGCGCCCGTCTCTTATCTTTTTCTAGTACTTTTCATCTTTTACACAAATTTTTTATCCAACTACATAATAATAACCGACTGACGAAATCGAGAAATGACGAATAAACAGTTCAAGTTTTGAGAGTTCAATTGAGTAAAAATCAACTTTTTAGAAACTTTAAAATCGAAACATAAACAGTCACCCTCTGGGGAAGAATTAATTGCGTAAATTTATTTTTAAATTAATAACTATACATTTACTTGAAGCCAAAACAATGTTAAATCTATTTGTCGATATAATATAAAAATTAGGAAATTTTTGAAAATTGAGGAATCTTTTTAAAATTCATATAACTGATTTTATTGTTTTATAATACATTCACAGTAAATTCCACACATATATTCCATCTCAAGGTATTCTTCTTTGAACTTCTTTAAACAATTAAAAGCGATAATTAACCGACAACCGGCAATTTTTATCGGGAGCTTAGCAGCTAAAATCATTAATTTTCGAAAATATTGTATAAGAATTTTTAACAAAATAGATGCATTTTTAATCATAAAACGCTTTTGGATATTTATTCTTTACATTTGGAATGCTTAAATAAAGCTTTATAAAAAATATCTCTTTTAGATCGCTGTATCTATGCGTCTTCATATTTTGAATTTTCTACTTAATTAGGTATAGTTAAAGATCAAGTTTCTCAAAGCTCTGTAGGCTTCAAGGCACACATTTTCATCGTAAAATAAAATAATAAATAAATAAAGAAATAAAAAAACTAAAATTCTTTATTCAGACATTTTTCTCTATCTCGCGTTGTTAAAAGAATATGTTTAAGACTGTTTGTAAGATTCTTCAAAAGCTATCATTTCTCTTCGAGACATTTTTTTCTATTTTCCGTCGCTTTTTTGAAAACTTAAATATTGTGGTGTCAGATTGCGAGCATTTTGTATATCTTTTTAGTTTAATAACTTTTTACATCAATTTGTTTTTTTTACCTTTTATCGTTTTCCACGAATTTTTCATTTTTATTTTTAATGACGCTTTTATGATGAAAACAAAACTACGTGTCCCATCAAAAAGTGATTGATAACAAATTTGCAGCTCTTTTTCTGGTAAACATTTTTTATTGAATCATTTTTTTCGTAACTTGTGTAGTTTTTATACAGATTTTTACTTTTACAGATTTATACTTTTGTACGATCAAAATTTGTGTGAATTTATCTTTCTTCGTATCATGCATATTTTGACCACAAAATGGAATTTTTATTTGTCAATATTTTTTATGCAATCAAAATTCGAATTTGGGTTTTTCAAAGAAAATCCAAATTTTTGTTATAATAATATATACTATGAATAGACGTACATCAAATTTTTAAATTTTAAAAACACGGTCCCAAGAAATTGTAAAATGTTCCGACTTTTTTAATTTGCATCCCAAATGGCTGGTTAAAGAACTCGTCCTTCCTTTTAGGAACAAAAAAAAATGTTCCAAAGATTGAATTGATCCGTTTATTTTTTCGAGAATTATCGTGCTTACGGACGGTTAGCCGGACAACAGACAGACAGACGCCATCGTATAAACTTGATTTTTGGATTCAGGGTGTCTCGAAACGTTTAGATCCTTTGTGAAACAGTAGTCTCAAATTTCGTAATATTCTAAAACTTTCTCAATCATAAATTATAAGAATGTAAAAAGTGAATGTTAATTAAAATGATGATTCTTCAAATAAATAAATTAAAATTTCAAAAAAGCAGTTCGAATTTCCAAAAGTAGTTGAACTTTCAACAAACAAAAAAATGAATTGTAACCAAAGAATTATATTTTTAACCCAAAAAGATAACATTTCTACCAAAACAGATGAACTACAAACAAATCTCGGTCTTCAACCATAAATATCAATTGTTGATGAAGCAAAATGAAGAAATTTCACACAATAATCGAATTTTCTGAAAAATACAGGAATTTTAACCATGTATAACAAAAAGGTTGAATTCTCAATGTTAAAAATACAAATTTGGTTAAGGCAGTTGAATATATAATATCAAAAATACATTGGGTACTATATCCATAAAAAGACTTTCGTTTTTTTGGATTACTGAAAAAGTGACGTTAGCGCTATCGTTTGTATAGTAGGTTGAGTAAAAAAATAAAGGATGCGTTAGGCAGTTCCAGTTGAAATTTCATAAATTTCTAGAACGTCTTAATGTTTTTAATTATTAGTTATAATTTTCATTATAAAAAATTGAAATTTAGAAAAAAACATGGCGCGGACGCTGGAAGTCCGAAGTAGTAGGTCCGGTAGGCATCCCCACCGCCAGGCTGCGATCCCATTGCCACCGCTTGACCAATCAGTGCGTCAGCCGCCGCGCCGACGCGAGTTCTGCGCCAGGCTGCTGAGAGAAGCGAGCTACGAGTTCGATCAGTCCGTTATTTAAGAAAACTAACGAGTGAGATGTTCCGCTCTGCCTGCTTTTCTAAGTAAATAAATGCATTAGTTTTCTTAACTTCGAGTTCTTTTTGAATGCCATAATAAACCCATAAAACCACAAGTGATCGAGTATAGGTTTTCCTTTGTCGTTTTCTTTCCTCTCTCGACTTTTGAAACAGCAGCAGATCTTCAACTGGTGCATAGGAATTTCCCGGAAATTCGTGTCTTCAGCTTTGTGACTTCCGAACAACCTCTCGATGTGATTCTCATCTCGAATATCTTTCTCCTGACATTTTCTAATCTCCCTCCTCCCTTATTTATATCATCGAGGCTCGCGGAACTGCTACAAAACTAGCGGTGTGAACTGCAATATAGTTTTTTTTTAACGAACAGAACAAAGAAATAATCTTGTGCTTTCGAAGCTGGCCATTTAGCAGTTGATCTTCTGTTCACAAGATAAGTTCTTTTCAATAGATAAGAGGCTGGCCTATTCCAGGTTGGCCCTTCTATCTACTGCGACGAATTGCTAGGCTCATTTTTCTTTTATCTTCTTCTCGCGGGGTGCGAGGCTTGTCTGCTTGATTTTTCCCCTTCTGAGAGAAGGGGAATGGAGAGAAAATCTAACGGAGGACAGATCCTCTCTTACATTTTAGCTCTTCCTATCAATCATTTTCGTGCCACCGGTACCGTTTTGTTTTTCGAGTGGATCTTCGAAACCTCCTATATGTCCTAAGGTAAAAGAAAAGCTCGTTCAAAGCAGCACTCCTACAAATCGATCCACGCCGTTATCTTTTAAATTGCCCCGTTTCCACAATGAGCTGATTTTTTACCAAACACTTTCTACCGCCTCTGCTGGGCTCTCATTTTTTCAGTGGCATCGAATACTAAGAAAAAAAAAGGTTATCAGGGGGACGACAT
>JAWWLR010000004.1:69164041-69174071 GCA_035041075.1 Acraspis erinacei | reverse complement strand
CACAGAAAAATGGTAAATGCGATGTTATTGGTAAATTAACCGTCTCATGTAAATGCAATGCTCTATGTATATTTACGACGTATAATATAGGTCAAATAGTTTCCAGTGTAATACACTGCAATTTTACACTTCGACTGTCAAAATACCACTGTCACGACTTTATCGCAATATTCAGTTCACTTTAATTATAGGAAAATTAAATTATAGGAATATTAAACTTGGTCCAATAATCCGCGAGAGAAATGCGGCTAAGGAGATTGTCGAGAGTGGACGAAATTGTCGATTTCTAAGCTGATGACGTTACAGTGGACGAAGTGACTACTTTTCCCACTAGTGGATCACTTTGTCCTCTGTGACGTCATAAGCTTAGAAATCTATAACTTCATCCACTCGAGACAAGCCTACGAAGTCGCATTTCTCTCGCGGGTTTTGGAAAAATATTTTTTTTTATTATTATTAGAAGACACTCTGAAATATTTATATTGCTAGTTTGACTGCTAGAGAGAAAATTCTCGCTTGTGTTGCGCGCGAATCATAATTACTATTATTAATTCATTTTTATTCGTAAAGTAGCAATATGCTGTAAAGCTCTACAAAACCTATGACAAAAATAGTTTTTGTCGATTTTTTTGTTTAATTTTTATCGTGAACTCAAGGATGACTTGCGTTTCGCACCAGTCATTGCGAAATCAACGTGTCTACCTCTTGAAAACTGGATATGTGCGTGGAGTGCTTCCTCAACCACTATATGATAAATCTAAAGATGAAGATGAAGCACCGACATGAAGACCAACCTCGGAAAGCAGGCACCTTCTGAAAGATGACAGTGATTTCAGACATTATCATACAGGTGCCTCCTAAGTCCCAAAATCAGGATGAAATGGATGCGTCCCTTCATGAGGATATCTCGGAGGAGTCCGGCCTCTGGACCATAAATTGTTCAGTTTATGGTGCTCCGGGAGCTTTGGCTGATTCAAATCCAAGGCAAAACCCGACGATGGATCAAAAGATAAAAAACGCATGCATCAACTGAACAAGAATATTTGATGGGGAAGACAGAATGCATATCTTTTTCAGTGTATGATTGACCACATAACATCTGGTAGACCGTTCACGGTAAGGTTTTGGAAATTCGCCGAACAACTGAGGACCTCCATTTACGAGAATCGAGAATCAACAGTTTCTTACTGACCTATAACGCATCTTCAGCATTCACCCTGTATCTGTCAAAAATCCACCCAAGGCCAACGAGGTAGACACATTTTGGAGAGAGGTATGAAAGATCCTCATAATATCTGAGAAGGAATGTCCATCAACCGCTGCCGAAAATATGAAAAAAGCACTTACACTAGTTTACACGAAAAATGTACTAAAAAAACCGAAAAACAAATTTTTTACGTCATATCTCAATAACGCTTCTTTGAAAAAACGAGCGTCGTTTTCGTTTTCAGCGACCTCGAATTAGGCTAAAGAAACTTTTTTCCCCGAGGTACACGCAGTTAAGCAAAAATTGGTATCATAGTATTAGTGGTAGGAAGAACTTTTCCGCTGCAGGACCAGAATGTATTAAGTACTTCTAGTGAAAGAAGTTTACTTCAACATCTGGCCCGCATATTCACTGCATATTTAAAGTTTGAAACGTACATTTCAGAGTAGCTGGTGTTAGAACCGACTATACTCCTACCATAAAAAGGCAACTTATCCAACCCTGAGAATTACATGGCAATGACTTGTTGGAACACGATGTATAAGATCTTTTTAGCGGTGCGAAACACAGCCTGTGTGGAGAAATATGTGCTCACAACGTAGTTTTAAAAAAGGTCTAGCAGGATGCCGAGAGAATCTGCTAGTTCACAGGTGTGCTTGCAAAGACGCAGCAACCTATCGGCGTGTCCTGTCAATGGCCAGGATTGACTACCGGATATCCGCCTGTTGGAAAGCTTGAAGCTTCATTCACAGATTGTGAGATATATGAAGAGATTGATGCCTGTTTAAAACACTAGATTTACTATTTCATCGGGAAAATATCGAGTGGCAACGAACAGCGTCAACTTCCTTAGGGGCGGCTTTCAGGACGACACCATGAGTCCTCTGCTTTTTTGTATCACACTTCTGCCTTTATCTTTCGCACTACGAACTTGTTCTAAATAAAATGGTGCATCTCAGCCCTAAAAAGGCTGTCTGGATCTTGTAGCTGAAAAGCACAGATCGCGGAGTGGGATTGGTAGGAGAAGCCCAGACACTTAAAAACCTCTGGAACTTGTCCGATAGTTCCACTCAAAATAGAATAAAATTCCAAGCGATTGGAATTTCTATTCGATCAAGTTCTCTCCACGAGTGCCCAGTAGGATTACATCCTCTGCCAGCTGTCAATAAAAGAGACTTGGTTTATAGCGATCTCTGCGAGTCAGATTTCTAGAATCTTAGACTTTCTTTTATTTTTGAGTGCCTACGAGCCATTGAATAAATTCTAGGGTAAAATCCCTCATTTTTAACGCGATATAAATATAAAGTTTGCTCCTTCAAGCATAAAACCCTGTAAATTGGTCAAATAGAGTCGAAGGTTAAATCTTTACAATTTTTCCATCACTAGCCAGATGTGTACAAGAGACTTAGAGTTTAAAACCTCTATACCCTGTTGAAAACACTTCTGCCAAGTGGAGGATAGACCGGTACAATATTCCTATAAAATTAAATAAGACCTCAGTGTCTTCTAAAAGTAAGATTTTGATTAAAGCCTGAGCGACAGGCTATATAAAAATAAAGGAATCTATTATTGAAAATTAGGGAAAATATCCTCTTTTTGACCACGTGTTGTGGATTATGTTCTTATACCTTATGACAGGTTTTATTACTTTGGTCTACTGATCTATTTAATTCTAAAACAGGTGATTCTACCTAGACCGGCCCTTACCTCAAGGAAGGAAGGTGTCGTTGACCCTTTTTTATAACCAATATTGCATGTAAAGATAAGATCAAGTAAATTTGCGTGAGTTTAGCATACGTGCGATTAATATAATAAGTTAGCCTATTGGGCATCTCTAGAATAAAAATTGATTTCTTTTCTACGCGAGGAACACGATACCATTTCTATTAGATTTGCGAAATATACGACGATTATTCGAGTAAGGAGTTATATTAAATGTATCGAATTAGGATATCTCAGATTTATTCGAATAAATGATGGTTTTATAAAAGAGAATCTTATTCTTTCTCCAGAAGAAGCCCCTTTTATCTTTATTGAATTATAGTATAAGTCTGGTTATTGAATTACCCCTCTTTAAATAACAACGCCAAAAGTTGGCAGTTGCAATTGGCGCCCAACGTGGGGCATGCGAGTATAAAAAAGAAAAAGATTCTCAGAAAGAAAGAATTGAATTATATGATGGATGAGAATAAACAAAAATGGATAAATGCGTTCTTTAAAGGCGATAAAAATGTTAAGCGTGTGTATCTACCACCCCCAACGAGCCAGAAAAATGTACCGTCGGGAATGTCTAGCCTCGATAAAATGTTGAACAATCTGAGTCTCCAAGAAAAAAGTATGGCCAGGTTAGATAAATGGTTGGCTGAGAATAATCAGCGACTAAGTAAACAAAAGTGAATTGATTAAAAAAGACGAAAAGTGAGTAGGACTTAGAAAAATGAAAAAAGTGCGCGAATCAGTGAAAACACGAACATCTCGTACGAACAATATACCAGTCCCTTAGGCGACAGTAGATTAAGGTCTTTTCTTTTCCCAGAACAGGAAGGTACAGCCAGTGTCTCCAGAAAGTGGAAGTTTTCGGTCTCCACCACTCTCCCGTATAGGAGAAATGCATTCAAACGCAGCGTATCGGTGAGTCAGTTCTACTACATGTTACGTAGGCCAGCCTCTTGTAGAGCCGAAAATGCACGAGCATGAACCCGAGCTCCCCCGACTTCACGAATTGTTTTCGGTGGCTAACTGGCTAATCTGGCTATTAGAAAGAGTTTTTAGGTAAACTGAATCTTTCAGTGTGTCAAGAGAATGAAAGAAACTTCTTAGGAAAAACTTAAATAATTGTTTTAAAATTAATTCTAAGAGAAAATTGAAATAATATTATCAAACATTTTGTATTATTCATGATGAGGAATATATATTGACTAACTTATTTTTTATTATTTTCTAAAAATTTTTTAAAGTGCGTAAAAGACTTTGAAGCAAAGTTTTGCTTCCTAGGAATAATTAAACTCATTTTTTATTTCAAAAAATAATTTTAAAAATATTATTGTAAAACATTTCAAGACATTGCAAAAGATTTCAAAAATTCTCAAAGAATCTGAAAAAATTTAGGCATTATTTTAATTTTGCAGAATTATCAAAATTCAGACCAAATTTGAATCTTTTTAAAGTTTAGAAGATTAGAAGGTCTGAAAACATTAGAACATAATTTTCTTCCTAATATTCGTGTGAAAATTTTAAATGATTTATAATTTTGAAGCATGTCCTTTAAAAAAAAATAAAGAAGATTTTTAAACACATCAAACGATTTCCTGAGATTTCGAAAAAGAGTGTAGAAGGTTTTAAAGCCAAATATTTCAATTCGGTAAGATTAAAAATTTAAATAATTTAGTACAATAAAAAGTTAGTTAGAATGTAAATTAAAGTTTTAGAAACGTGACAAAATTCAGGCAAAATTGGAATCTTTTTAAAGATTAGAAGATGAGAAGGTTTGAAAAGCTTAGAAAAACAGAATTATTTTCCTAATATTCATGTGAAAATTTTTAATGATTTTTTATTTTGATACATGTACTTTAAAAAAAATTAAAGAAGATTTTTAAACACATCAAACGATTTCCTGAGATTTCGAGTGTAGAAGGTTTTAAAGAAAAATGTTTCAATTCGGTAAGGTTAAAAGTTTAAAAAATGTAAATAATTTAGTAAATTAGAAAGTTAGTTAGAATGTAAATTAGAGTTTCACAAACGTAGGATAAACTTTAGGAGCTTTAAAAGAATCTCGAAAGGTGTCAAGGGAATAAAGCAAGTTTCTTAAAATGTTTGGGAAAATTTAGAAGATTAAAAGAAATTTTTTTATTTTACATTTTGAATGATTTTTCAATTTTTTGATAGAAACTCGAGACAGATACCAATATCTTGAAGAATTTAAAATGTTTTAAATAGATAAGAAATTTTTTGAATATTTTTTAAAATCCTATAAAATCAAAAAATGTCCTTAAAATCTCCTAGAATCTTTCCTGGCACATCTGATACATTCCAAAATCTTTTTTTAATTTTTTTAAGAATCTTTTAATAATTATATTTATATAAATTTAAAAACAAACTGATAATACTTATTTTTTTTATATAAAATCATTATCAAAATCAAACCGACGATCTTCATACCATGCATGTTTGGTCATTGCCGTTATTGCATGGAGAACTGTAGACTACATTGGACATTTTTTTATTAGGAATAGGATCTTTCTTATTTAAAAATTGGTGTTAGATCGCTGATATTACGGAATGCAGGTTTTATTTGAAAGGGTTTGAGAATGCTAGACATTTTTCAGATAGTCCATGCCCATAGGGTAGTAAAAAGTAGCAATTTTGTTGAGTGGCTCTAATGTCATGTCGTCCTGCTTTGCTTTGGGAGGGCGCGTCGTTGATTGTGTGCATACGGCCTGTGTCATTTGTGACAAGCTGGGTCTGTTTCACTTTGTCTGTATTTTTTTTCTGTATTTTATGCAATCTGTGTTTAATGACTGTGTTAATAAAGGGAAGAGGGAAATTATTGTTTATTAGAATCGTTTTAATTTTTTTGATATTTTTTCGTGGAAGTCTTTGTGAGATAAGGTTATCGCTCGATCAACAAAATTGTTTATAACGTTAACTTTATATTGATGTGGATGGTGTGAAAAATAATTCAGGCATTGGCCTGATGCTTTTAGTTTTTGATACCAGTCTGTCTTTAAGTGATCACCTCTTTTTATTAGGACATCCAGAAAGCTAATTCCATTGTCTCATTCTTCCTCAAGAGTGAATTGTAAATTATGATTGAAGTTATTAAAAGTGTTCAGAATTGTTTGAATTTGATCAGCAGGAGCAGCAGCAATAATATCGCCTACGTAACGGAAGTAGAAAGGTAACCGTATTGGAAGGGAAGCTAAGCAGCTTGTTTCTAAAACGTCCATCACAATATCTGATAAGATGGGGGAGAGTGGAGAACCCATGGGAAAACCGGATTTTTTTTTGTAGGATACTCCTTGAAAATTAAAAGCGGAATCACTTGCGCAACTTCGTAATCCTTTGAGAAACTATGGCATTGGCATTTTTCCATTATTTTGGATCTGAGGCCATCTATCTTTTACAGCAACAATCGCGAGACCAATAGGAACGTTTGTGAACAATGATACGGCATCAAGTGAAAATAGTTTATACCCTGGTGGGATTATGAAGTTTTTAATTTTGTTTATAAATTCAAACCTGTTTTTTACTCTTGATATTGGAGGAACTATATTTCCAGAAATGATGAACTTGTAATAAGAAGCGAGGTTATAAGTTGGACTGCCTATTAATGACACAATCAGATTATTGGCTTTCAAAGAGGCAGCTATGGATTTTTTTATATAATCTTTTTCGTTCCAATATTTTATCAGGTCATTAACTTCAGTTTTAATTTCGTGTGTGGGGTCTTTAGATAATTTTTTAGAAATGCTGCTGTCTGACAACGTAAGGGTTAAATCTCCTTCATACCCATCTTTATTCATAGCTACTGAAATTTTACCTTTGTCATATTTACAAATTAAAATATTAGGATTATTTTTTAGAAATGTTTTAGTCAGTTTGAGATCCACATTTACTTGTTTTTGAAATTCATCCATGGGATACTGTAGGAATTTTAAATGTAGAAAAATTGATTTTTATATACATAATTCCCAAGGATAACACAAAAATGCATTAGTTACATTGTTTCTCTGTCACAAAAAATTGGGTTGAATTTTATTTTTCGTACAAACAGATTCATTGAAAAAATAACAAACAAAAAATGAATAAAAAATTTAATTTAATTACGTGTACGTTACTGGAAAAATAATTTGTAAGGTGTTTTTTATTGCAATGTTGTTTTAAATAAAATAAATAACTAGCGACAACATTTTTTCGACTACAATAGTTATTAATGAAATTAAATTAAATTTAAACTTCGATTTAAAATTAAGTAATATTATAATTTCACAAATTAGATATTAATCAAAGAATAATGCTTCCAATTCTCAAACTGCGTACATTCAAGATACTATGTATTATTATGAATTATGTACAAATTAAAAACTTAATTTTAAACAAAATAAAAAAGAATTTTCAACAACTTAGTTGACATTTTAACCTAAAAAATGAATGAAAAACAGTTATATCGTCAGCCGAGAAGATTAATTTTCTACAAAAGAAGACGAATTGTTAACAAAATAAATCAATTTTCAATCAAATAGTTGACGTTTCAACTAAAAAAAATACATTTTCTACCAAAATTGGATTAGTTAAATTTGCAATTAGAAAGATTAATTATCATCCAAAACGATTAATTTTCTTCGAAAAATGTAGTTGACATTTCAATCAAAAAGATTAAAATTTTTAATTTATGTGTAAAAAGAAAAAGTATTTTTTAGTTAAAATATTAACTGTTACATTTTTCGTTGGAAATTCATTTTTTAGGTTAAACATTCAACTAACTTGTTGAAAAATCGTTTTAATTTGATTAAAATTTTGAAAATAAACTATAATAATTGTTTAAATAATTAAATAATGTTTAAAAAAATGCACTACTCCAAACAATGGCCAACTATTACATTTCATTCAGAAAATACGATTATTTTTGACATTTTTTGGCAATAAATAATTGTTTAAATAAGTTACATTTATACATTTAAAAATTGTTTAAAAAGTCATGGGTGATATTCGAATTGTCCATTAGTAATGTTTTGTGTGAAAAAAGACGATAGAAATTGCTGAAGGTAAACAATAATATTCAAAAATTTTGGCAGCAATGTTGGCACGTTTCGATCTAACACTGAAATATGAGTTCAATTTTTCAAAAATCCAAAATTTCTCCAAGACAATCAAATGGGATTTTTAAGTGCCCGGTGTTAATATTTGAATTTCGAATCAAATTACGAATTTACTTTCTCCGGAAATGAAAACTTTTTGGGGATTGACTTGCCCCCTAGAGTGAAAAACATTTTGCAATGCATCTTTGGACCACCCTAGTGTATACGTTCATGAATGTAAATTTACTACGTCCATCATTCGAACTTTATAACAAAGTATCTATGTAAAAAAAACACGAATGAAATGAAATTGGAATTATTTTTTAACTTTTTGATACAATTAGCACGTTAATCTATTATATATATATTAAAACATTTTTTACCGTGTTCTACGTGGTAACTTCACATCAGTTGTTATTGTAGTGTAGGAAACTATAGTGCTTCCCTCTATTAAATGCCTTATAGAAACTTATACAAATGGACAAAAGGATATATAGAACCATGTAGTCATATAGAATTGATAACATTTCTATATGGTTCTATATATCCTTCTCTCCATTTCTATAGGCTTGTAAAAGACATTTAATGGGCATTTAAGCAATTGCTTAAGGGCATGTGATACTTTACCGTGTGAATATTTGTGTACAGTTCCCCAGGCTTTTTTCCATAAAAATTAACATTTTTAAAAACTGAAATCGTAGATGCTATAAAATATCATAATGTACGTCCCTCGACTCTTTTTTGAGAGATAATAACAAAAAAATGTATTGTGCTACATAAAAATTGCATGCATGTGCATTATTTTGAGGTTAGGGTAGTTTACAGCTCACTGTAATTCCGATAATGTAGGTCTCTGTCGTACCAATGCACTCGGTAAACACTCTAGAATAATTATGGGAAAGCATTGTAACACACATAAACTCAAAATATACACACATCAAATTTATCAAAATTAAAATTTTTGTAATTAACCCACAAAAAAGTGTCGAGGGACGTCCGTTAGCATATTCTCTATCATTTCCCAAATTTGTAAGGCAAAATATTTATTATGCTAGAAAAAAAGGCGGGGGAACCTAAAAATGCTAATTTCGATCATTTTCAAATTATCACATGCCCTTAAGAAAATATTCATATTTTTGCAATATTTTCTGAAAGAATTAACGGAGTCATCTCCATCTTGAACTTATTTAGTGCAGATAATTATGAGAACTAGATTATCAAAGTTTGGAAGAATTTGTTCAGACAATGTGATCAACATCAACTGATCGGTACTGTATAAGGCAGACCTCTAGGAATTGTAGTAAACAGAAAACCATCACAGGCCAACTCATTGTCACAGAAACCAGATAATTCTATATATCTAGTTATTACACATTGGCGCTTAACATATAAATGACATACAACTGAACTTGCTTACCCCGAGAGCGGCTTTTTCCATAATCTTAATCGCAACCTTTTCTCCAGTGGCGATGTGCGTAGCGAGTTTAACCTTTGCAAAACCTCCACAACCGATCGTTTTTTCCAAATCATAAAGTCCCTTGAGTGCAGCATATCGTACCATTGTATATGTTCAATTTCCTCCTTAAAATTTGCACAAATGAAACAACTTTACCTGCTCACAATACAGTTACTCCAATCCTTAGCGTCAACACTTTCAAATGCCTTTAAGATTCAAACGAATGGTAAAGCGCGTTTTGGGATTTGTAACGTAAACAATCAGCTTCCTTTACACGAAACTGCAAGAGTGCTCGCCAGATCCCCACCAAAAAAAATCGCGAATCAGGGCGCAGTCCAATGAGGGGAATGCTGGAACTGGTGCAGGCATCTCATTGGTCAAAACTGTTCCACTATTCTCCTAATCTACCTCCATGGGACTGCGCCCATAGGTATTTTCACTCCAACCATCAGCTAAATTCACTTCGTTAATACTGAGGGAGCGAAACAGTGGACCAAATGCTAGCTTTTACCAGATTTTACGAAAATATTTGCAAAATAGTGTAAAAATGAACTGAATCCCATGCACAGG
>JAWWLR010000004.1:68794300-68805953 GCA_035041075.1 Acraspis erinacei | reverse complement strand
AAATTAGGTGATCCATATTTTTTCGATTTGCAAACAGAATTTTGTCTAAAAAGTTATGCGTATTTTAATTTTGTGCTTTGTGTTTCAAAAACCCGAATTTTTTTCTTTAAATCTCTATAACTAAGGTATTGAGATATTTATTATTTTCTTTTTGATTCTAATAGCTGTCATCGTATTCTTTTTTTCCGCCAGAAAATTGAAAAAAGGTTTAAAATTAACAAAATGGCAGTGGATTTTCAGACAAAATTCAAAATAGATTTGATGAAAAAACCCATCTTTAAATTTGGTTGTCCATTTTTTTTTGAACTTGTACTTTGATAATGAAGATAATTGGTACTCGTAAGTTTGATGCTTTCTAGATAACTTTTTTACACAGAAGAATTCGTTTTTGTTACAAACGAATTTTCTACTTTTTCTTGGAAACAATGATAGACACGAAAAAATGTTATGAGACAAGTTTGCACGTTTAAAAGAGTTCTATGAAAAATGTTTTGCCAAATTTAGATGTTTCTTTCTCAAAAAAATGGTAACTTCATACCGATCATAAGGCTAAATGAAGGCTTACTAAGAATAAGCATGCTTCAATATTAAATTGCATATGAAAATGTCCGGAGAATAATTTTCAAAGCAGTGTATCACAGGTGTCATTACCGCTTTCACTCGTATGAAGGACACAAAGCTTTAATAATTATTAATAGCACAGGCACAAAAAAACAGTTGTCTGAACTTTTGACTAGACCACGTTGGTCTTCTGTTTTTGACGTCGCTAAATCAGAATCCGGTAACCATTTGGCCGTATTAGGTCAGGGATTCTTTCTAACCTCAAGAACACACACAAAAATAGCCAAAATGGCCCTTTTCGTTCATAAAAATTGTAACCCGACCACATTTTTGCAGGTTTTGCGGGTCACTGGATTTGAGTATAATATTGATTAATCCTTGTTCAGAAGCTTTCTGCTTCTAACATCGAAAACGCCAAACATAAGCTTAAAACTGCCTCCTATTATCTAGAATAAACGATCTTCTAGTTGTAGGGGTAAAATAAGCCCAAACAAAGTTTTCTTATGTTTTCTGGGTCACTGAATGTGGATCCAGGGCCTGGTATACTCCTAAAGGTCCAAGTCCATTCCTAACCTCAAAATATACCCTCCAAAAATTGCCAAAGCCGTCCGTTTTATTATTCTAATATGACCAATGGTAAAATTTTCATTTTTTCCAGATCCAAAAAACATCAAATAACTTTGTTTGGACTTATTTTTCCCCTACAACTGGAAGATCGTTCATTGTGGCCACTGGATTCTGATTCAGCGATTTCAAAAACATAAGAACAATATGGGCAGGTCAAAAGTTCAGATAACTTTTCTTTTGTCTGCCTGTGTAATCAAAGCATATATGGCTGTCATCATACACTTAGTATTAAAAAACAACTACTTTACTTATACTTATTAAAAAAATTAGTAATTGAAGCATTCCCAACCAGTGATAAGCTAAATTTTGAACTATTAAAATCTAATTGTGTCACTAACGGGGGTCTTCACCTTAATTGTTAAAAAAAATGATAGAAATAAAAAAAGTAAAAATTAAGAAAATTTAATAAAACTTATTTAAAAATATTGAGAAATTGTTGGCTTGACCATTTCTGTTGCAATTTTCAAAATATTGCATTTTGATAGTTTGAGGAAAGTTAAGAAAAATGAGAACTTTTTAAAATCTTTAAATTATAGTGGATCAACATGGGCGATAAAGTATTACAATCAGGGTACTCATGCACAACTTTCCAACAGAGTTCTGTTCTCGGTTTAAAATTTTTTTCAATTATATACTTTCCTTATTCTCCATACAAAGTCGCAAAATAAATAATCTTGACAAAGATTATTTACTTTGAATAAGCATCATCGTGAATAAGTATGAACTTGAGTGCGTAAAGATAGTGATTGAAATTTTAGAGGTTTTTTTCTTGCGCAAAATAGGATTTAGTGTCTCTCTAAACTAAAATTGGTAAAATTGAAGTAATTTCTGGAGAAAATTTACACATTCAATTAACAAAAAGAGAAAAAATCTAATAAAATAAAGATGGTCACATTCTGAAACTCTAAACGTGAGCTAGCCTGCTCCTATTTTCAAAATATTGGTTGGTTTGGATATCTTTTTATTAACAAATAAAATGTAGAGATGATTTTTTCCTATAAACAGCAGTTTTTTAAAAAACAATTCCAGGAGAGAATTTCCCGAATAAGAATTGCAAAAATTTGGCACTGAAATTTGGAGGAATTCTATTAAAACTCTTTATATGCGGTTAAACTTAAGTTTTCTTCAACATGGTTTTCATAAATTTCACATTAGATCATGAAATATATCCATACGTTTGAAATGCTTGTTATATGTAAAAAAAAACAAGTTTAGAAACAACAATGCTACGACCGTAAATCTTTAAAACTGAATCCTTTGCAGATTCGAAAACCAAACTGAAATTTTTTATTCTCGTACCAAAACAAATATTTTGCCACAATACTCTTTCATACCGTATAAAGTCACGTCTGCCTGGTCCATTTCAGTGTTTATTTTTCAGTGCAATTTTATTAAGTTTTAACTTCGAATATAACTGAGGCCAGGGCTTTAGTACACTGAGTAAAATAAAATGAATAAATTTCTACTATTCAAAGAGAATAATTATTCAAATGGGCCAGATAGACGTGTTCTGGCATATTTTGAATCATTTCATAAAATTTCAGCACAATGTATACATTTCGCAAATTAAAAACCTACCGAATATAATACGAAAGAAAATAAGTCACTTGAAACTCGACAGCCCTGCTAAAACTTGGACAAAATTTTCACGCGGCCAAAGTCATGTATTAATTTTAATTGATTTTGCCACTATACTTAGGATGCCATTATTTAGGATCAAGAACTATGAAGTTCTTCATTAAATCGCTTTATCAATCTTTCATCATGATAAATTTCCTGAATTGTTACTTCTGGTTCTCTGCCATGAATATTCCATTTTATTTAAAAATATTCAAGCTGACTCAATTCACAAAACACCACTTCAAGAAAAGTTCTGCAAGCGACCTCGGGAACGATTTTATTAGCAGTACCTGAACAGAATATGTATACAGCATTCTTATTAAATTCAAAACATTTTATTTATTTTTGATTCAATAATTTTGAAAAAAGAAGTTGGCGAGTATAACTAATATAAACATAACTAAAATATAAAAAATTCTCTTCTGCTTCGATTGTTGATTCTACTTTATCTTATTCTAAACCTGTTTTTTCTAAATAAAAAAATTGTGAATACAGGTTTTAATTCATTACTCAAAAAATGCTCTTTACTTCGTTTGGATCCCTCCACATTCCTACTAACAAAGAAACACACAGATATTGTTTAGAAAGTATTTTCCATTCTTAATATCTACATTTTATAATTTTTCAAACAATTACAACAACAATTTTCTCCTAACAATGTTGCCAGAAATTAATCGACATACGAAATATAAATTTTTTCTAGATTTGAAACATTTTTTCATTGTTTAAATAAATAATTCTATGTCGATCATTTATAGGAAAGCTGTTGGCTATCATGTAGCCTTTTAGAATAAATGAAAAATCTATTAATTAATATAATAACAAACAAATAAAAATTTGCACACGATACAATCAAAGCGCCATTGTTTCATTTAAATAAAGTTATAGATTTGTTTATATATTGTATATATCACAGTCTGCTGTTATTCATTGTCACGGAAATTTATGCCTGACTCATGAAAGATCTTATAGAATACTTTACAAATATGTGAAATAAGAAATTGTTCCGCACTACGAAATTTTGACTGCTCTAAAAATTTAAACGGTAAAGTTAATAATAAATTTATCATTATATCGTTAAGTCGTTCGGTAATCGGATTTCGTTTGTTTAAGTATGACACAAAGCACAGTTGATTATAGTGATTAGTTTCTAGTTCATTTGTGAATTTATGAGCGAATTGAATTATGTATTTCATAAAGTACGTAAAAAATGTACGCAAAGGCCGCCAGATATTATAATAAATAACATATAGACAATATAGTTTCTTTAATATTATGATTTAATAGTCCATTAAAAATATTAAAAACTGTAAGTATATACGATTCTAAAGTGTAGTCCGAAAGATTTCTAATATTCTTAATCGGGTTTTACATCAAAATTTATTGAGGAATTAATTCTTGGTCTAAAAGTTCAAACCAACGCAAGAAGAAGAAGAATGAAAAGCACAAGAGGGGCCCATTCGAGAAAAGTTTTAAAAATCCGAAATTACCTTACAAAACGGTAATGAACAAAAAGAAGGACACTGTTTATCGATTATTGACTACCTTTTGTTCTTGTGAGCGTAATCTGGATGATAGCGGATAGAAAGTTTCATCCGAATCAGATCATCAATAATCGAAAGCGTTTTCTACTCGGTAATTGTCAGGGCATTATGACCACTTAAAAAAGCAAAGTTCACGTTAGAAGTAAATGTGTAATGCGAATTGACTATTAATGATGAAGCAGGATCGATTGACGCGAATGATGATATCCTTATGGTAATAACTGCTTTGAACTAACGAATCAACTTCAGAGATTCCATTTCTGATTAAGAATTATGCAAATCAGCTAACAAATCTCGAAATCTTCATAAAAACTGCAGATAAGCTTACAATGCTCAATCAAGAGTGTTACAAACAATTATTTGATAATCATTCATTTCTTTACAATTTTTCAGCATTTTGTATTCAATATAATTTAAAAAATTGGGATTTGTCTTAAAAGAAGATGGATTTTAGATTTAATAAATATACAATTCAAATAGAGAATCCTTGATGAGAATTCAAGAAGAGTTGTCGATAATTATTTAGGTTTTCATTTTATAAATATGCTAATTGTTAAAAAAAATAATTAATATAAAATAAATTCTAAGAATATTTTAAATAATTTTAATGGTAAGAATTTCAATCCAGTGAATCAAAAATGGTTTTTATGTTTTTTTTTCTATTTGATTTTTCTACTTCCAAGGCCATGCTATATCTGAAATATAAACATCTATACGTTTTATGAAAAGTTTTTATAATAATGACAGAAATAGACTTTAAACAGCTTTATCTTACTAGATACAGGTGAAAGGCTGGCGTATATTATCAAGATCACATTCTAAATATTTGAAATGTAACTTGAGACGCTTCAGTCAGTCCATAATGTTGTATGATAAGTCTTGTTTTTATGAAAAGAATGACACTTTCTCTACAATTCAGAATATTTAAGCGAAAATACTGCAAAAATTAGTAATATGGTGAAGGTAAGTACGAAAATTATTAATTAGTTGTAAAATAGAATAGTAAAATAGTAAAACAGTGAACAATTAATACGAATTTTCATGAAACCAAATATTTGGTTATACTATGTCATATATCATGTCTCAAAAGTATTATTTTAATGCGAATAAAGTACTGAAAATATTTGAAATTCGTCCTGTTTGAGCAGGCCTTTTGCGTGACATATGTCGTACAACACCGAGAAAAACACATTCTTCGATTAAGAACATTCCTCTAACTTTGATGCAATTTTTTCTGTACAATATGGTATGAAAAGTATTCCTCTTAATTTGAGAGGATTGTTTTCTCTTGAAGAGGATTATTCTCAAATCAAGAGGATCCTCTTAAAGGAAGAGGAAAAATCCTATCAATGTAAGAGGATCCTCTAATCTGTTTTAAATGCAATCCTCTCATTTGGAGAGTATTTCATCTACTCCTAAATCTGATAGATTATTGGTTAATTTTTTTCTAATTTAATTGCAAAGCTCTTCTTTAGCACTTCCTTTATAGGTACATGTTGACCATACACATTACAATGGACGAGTTCTGTAGACTTATTTAGTTTTTTGGCTTATATTCAGAACCTATTATATGAGCGTTGGGCTCGACGTACATGTCAGTTTGCTTCAATGCCGCTGAACAAGTTAGGTTATTTCGCTTGATGGACTACACATGCGCAAGCTCTGATCTGAGAATAATCTCTCCTCTCAAAACAAGAGGGAAATCCTTTCATTTATAGAAGAATATTCTCCCTTTGAGAGGAAAATGTGAGAGGATTGAAGAAAAGGAATTTTCCTCTCAAATTACGAATATTTTTGTCTCGGTGAAGCATCTGGGCATTTTATATTATTTCTGTCCTTATTTCAACTTATAAACACCTTTAAGAAGATTTGATACTTTAGTACTGATTTTTTTGTACTCCATACTTTATTGTCCCTTTATTTTTAATTCTAAGTTGATCCCAATAAGGTTTAGTTTACGTGAGAATTTTTTAATATTTTGACTAAAATATAGATGTACACACTCGGAGTGCACTACTTATCATAATTTGTAACCCTCTCCATTCTAGCTACAGCATAACTAGTTTTCAATATCTAACTTTCAATGTGCACTGTTGAAAAGTAACTGGGTTACTTAATTGAATATATTTTCAGACGGAATGAAAAGCTTAGTATCGATCTAAATATAGTTTTATATGCACTATAATTTACACTCAGCTGCGTTAATAATCTCTATTTTACCCGATGGATACAAAGTGAAATTATGAAATACTTAAATTCGTTCTCTCTATTTAAATGCATGATTTGCCAAACAAGAGGTAAAGGGGAAATTATCGATGATGGTCCACAGACAGAAAGGAAATATTTTCTGCGATTTTCCGCAGCAATCAGTGGTAAGTAAGAAATTTTATTTTTCAAGGTGGTAATAAAAATTCTGTGAAAATATGTTTCTTCCCTTTTTTATTTTAAGCCTCCATTTTGACTACTATGAATGGATCTACCATACACTGGACTTCAGCCGCGCTGCCGTTTTTAAAAAGCAAAAATTCAGCAATACTGTTAACGGAATTGGAAGCATCATGGGTAGCCTCATTGATGGACATTGGAATGATAGTGGGCGATTTAATTTTACCACTTTCAGCAGTTATAATGGGTCGAAGAATCTGTTTACTGATTCTTGCCTTACCACAATTGATTTCCTGGACTTTGATCATTTTCGCAAAAAACGTCATTACATTATACATATCGCGATTTATCGCTGGTATAGTTAATTCAGTGGCCCTGGGACTTATCACTATGTACATAGGAGAAATTTCAGATAAACAAATACGAGGAAAGCTTCTCTTAATATTGAAGATATCAATAACTATTGGATCCGTAGCTGTCAAAACAGCAGGAGCTTTCCTTTCCTACCAAATGATGAACATATCGATGCTTTTCCTACCAATACTTTTTTTCTTTACATTCATTTTTATGCCAGAAAGTCCATATTATCTCCTGCTCAAGAATCGAAAAGAAGAAGCTTTAGAAAGTCTGATTCAACTTGGAGGAACTAAAAATCCAGAGATTATTAATTTGGACCTCGTAAGAGTCCAGAATGCTGTAGATGAGAGTAGAAAAAGTCAAAATTGGGCCCTTCAGGATTTAATGTTCGTGAAGAAAAATAGGAAAAGCCTCTATATTGTGACCATAACGTTTCTCACAATGTACTTATCAGGCCTGAGTGCAATTGCAGCCTATACTCAAGAAATTTTTAATTATAGTAGAATTTCCTTAGGCCCCGAATATTGCGCATTGATATTGTCAGGTATTGCACTAATAACAGCTGTTGCATCAACACATATAATCGAAAGTTCTGGTAGGAGGAAAACATTTTTACTGTCTGGAATATTTTCTGCGATTGGATTAGGAATAGTTGGCTTATTTTTCTTTATACAATGTTACCTTGGGACAGATATTACATCTATCAGGTGGTTACCACTCGTTGGTTTAATTGTTTATGAAGCTGCTTTCAGTTTTGGTATCGGCTCTATACCATTTGTTCTAATGGGTGAAATGTTCGATATTAATGTTAAAGTGACGGCTATATTGGTGATTAATGTTTTGGGAGATTTTTCCATGTTTTTTATTAAGATCATATTTCAATGGATTAATAATGTATCTGGACTTTACACGAATTTTTGGATTTATTCAGTCTGTTGTTTTATTGGAAGTTTCGTTTTCTTTTGGATCTCACCTGAAACAAAAGGAAAATCACTGGAGGATATACAAGATATTTTAAATGGAAGGGAAGCAAAAACTAAAGATGAACAGGGTCAGATGAGAAGTCTAGATAATTAGTAATGAATATCATTTTTAATATTTTTTTTAATTGTTCCAAACTCTGAACAAAAAGTATTTCACTAACAAAAATTAATTCTGTACATGCCCATGTACCATGTTGCAAAAAATCCAGGATCATCTTGATATTGAGAGAAATAATTTGTGGTGTTGCGATTTCAGAAAAAAATTATTGTTTGGACCACCCAAATGTACATGAATGTTAATTCTAAAAATACTTTAACAAAACACGTTTTTAATCAAAATAAACTTTGTAGAAAGCAATCGTCTATATTTTTTTATACTAAAATTAATTATTCAGTTATTAAAAATTCTAAATATAAAAATATTAAAATACGAATAGTTCTAATGTCAAGATATTGAATCTAAATATCTATAGATCATTGTCCCATAGTTGAAAATCCAGATATTGAGTCTTGATATATATTTTTCGACGTATAAAGAAACATTTTAGTCAAATTATTTCGACTAGTGTTTATTAAATTCTTGACTAAAGGAATGAAATTTCAGTTCAACAACGTTGAAGCTCACATATTACATTTCTTTCTATTTATTTTTTCAATATTTCTCTTACTCTCTACAATCATCTTTAATTTAAGGATGTGCGTGTATGTACAATCTGTGTTGAAATTTTTTTTTAAACTGGTTGCTATTAGACATTAAAGTACATTGAGATACTTAGAGATTAAGAAGTGGACCACATGATTTAGAAATAAATTAAACGCTGATTATAATAATTATGATTAAAATACCTGCAATTGTGGTTCTAACACAGAAAAACTGAGGGTTCACTAAAGTGGTTGCTCAAATAAAAGTTGGTAAAATTTAGAAATTAAGCTCAAATAGATACCTGTAGAGAGTGAAAAGGGTTCGTTTACTGCGCTCTTGAAAATAACATAAATGCGCATTTACAAGCCCAACTTTTGCAAAGTAGGGCTGGTAAGTTAGGGATCGATTTACAGTTATCGAGCGATGACTTGAGACGAAAAGTTTCTTGCATATGAATATGCCTTTATGTTGGCAATTTTGCTACATAACCTGCAAATGATATTTAACAATTCATTATATCTATTTTAATTGCGGTAATAAATATTATAAATAATTATTTTCATTAAGTTATGTCCATCAGATTTGGATTACATGTGTGCTTTAGCGTAACCATTATTTGATTAATGAAAAAAAAGGAAGAAGTGGGCAAAGCGAAAAATAGGTTATTTATAAATAGGCTCAACTACGATTGGGATTGTTCAGAAAATCCACTAAGGTATCGCTTAAAGCTTATTTATCGTTTTAGCTTCCTTTTCAGCATTCATGGCATTCATTTTTGTTGCAGTTCCTTCGGAACCAAAAATGGGTTCCAATCCAAACCCCAGCTTTTCAGGTGTATAAAATGAATTAGGGCTTCCCATCATTGTTTACAAGGCCATGTAGGAACCAGTTCAATATTCAGTTGAAAAATTTCACCCGAACTTTGAGTTCATTCGAGAGATTTGTTGTAGTTAATTGCTCGTCGTGTAATTAAAAAAAAAATTTGTAATGAAAATCGGTTATGGAATGACAAATTTTACTGAATCTTTTTATGCAAAAAATTTATTATTCTCTCGAAAGCTTGGTAAAGTTTTTAAATGAATTCTTGAAAAAAGTGATTATGGTCCTCCAAATTGTATTAAAGTTCATCCTCTGTGGAAGCGCTTTTCATTTTTGCTCCTGGTTGGCGTTTAGTAATTGATAATGGATATTCATACAAGTGACCACTAATTCTTAAGACTATCTTCTATTCGTAAACTTGCAACTTTCCGGTAATCATCATCACATCTTCGGTAAATTATTAATAATTATTGTAATAAATAAATTTATCATAAACAATACAAAAGTCTTTTTCTTTTCCCAAGATTTTTTACAGAGTGCGTTCTAGGTTTTCTCGGATTAAGTACCTGAAATTGAAGGGTCCGCGGTCTAAACCTGTTAACTGACATTTTTTCGAAAATGATTTTTTTGTATTTTCTGGGATATTTTTTATATGCATTTAAGATCTCCCAAACTCAGGGGAAAATTCATTTTATTTTTCTACGTTTTCATCAGAGAAGTTATTGTATTATACGAAATATGTTGTGCATTGGACATTGCTACCCGAAATGGGCGGCAGAGGCGCCACTATACTCTGAGTTTCTCTCTGATGATAATTCTACACTTTTTGGGTTAATTCGAGATTCGGTTTACATTATAATCTGAAAGTCTATAACTCAATATTAATACTGTGAAAAAAAATTGATTTGGTGTTTTACAACTCTTTCGTATTTGACAATAACCCCATTTTTGCAACATACTTCGCTTAATTCAATATTTCTTTTTCATTAATAAAACTGCGACAAATTTCTATGTAAGAAAAGTGTGTCAGAAATAATAAAAATTAAATTGGGAGCCAATAACTTTATTTTAAACCAAAAAACATAACTTTTCTAACAAAAAATTCTAACTTTTTAAGAGATTGATTGAATTCTGAACCAAACGAGATTAATTCTACAACAAAAATATAAGAGTAGATTTCTTAATTTAAAAAACTTAGCTTTCAAGCATAAAATATTAATATTCAATTAAAACAGATGACTTTTCTGCTGAAAGATGAATTATTAATTTGGAAGTACGGACTTTATGTACGAAAAGACGAATTTTGAACAAAACAATTGAATTTTTGATCAGAAATATGAGTTTTTAATAAAATATTTTATGAATTAAAAAAAAATAGAATAGATATTAGAGCGTATCGAAAAAAATTTGTTTTCCCGAAGATCTAATAGCAATGAAAACTTTCTTTTGGTAGTCAAAAACACTTCCCTAAAGTTTCATAAAAAAAGTTCCTTCCGTCTCCGCATCGTAGATATAGTTAAAAATTACAAAAAAGGAAGCACATCTTCAAATTTTAAGAGCAATAATTTTTTTTAGATTTAAATAACCAATACAAATAGTTCAAAGCCAGTGGATTTATATATGTATAGCGATAATTCCATTAAATTACTTTTTATCCTCCCTAATTGATTTTGAAGTTTCAAAAAATCTAAAAAAGTCGCCTTTTTCGATATTTTCTTAGATTCATGGTAAATTACTCGACTATTTGACCATGCAATGTCCAAAATACGTTAAGAAGAATGTATTTTCAATATGTTATACCAATAATATATTTTTATTTATTTAACTGCTTCAAGGGGTAAGAACCCTTTACATTGTATGTGATAACAAAAATTGGTAACTAAAAATAATAACATCATACAAGAAGAATCAGTAGAGACGCAAGATAAAAAAATTTGGAACTCAGAAAGAATAATAGTCTCATTAAATAAGAAAAACAAATAAAGAAGTAGAGACAATTGTAAAATAAACTAATATAAAACAAAAGAAAATCTATCTGTATCCCGTGACAATAAACTATTCGAAATAAAGCAAACGCTGCAAAGAAGAATAAAATGACACAGGGGAGTCTCCAA
>JAWWLR010000004.1:68640542-68650846 GCA_035041075.1 Acraspis erinacei | reverse complement strand
GCCGCGGAGGCAGTTTGCCAAGGCAAGACAAAGCGAGAAATTGGGGACATGCGGGCGAGGCGAGGAAGGGAAGTCCATAAGAGCGAGTGGTCTTAAAAATAGGGTGTGGATGGATGTTCGTTTTTAAGTCAGTTTTTAGACATTTCTGTAAAAAAATGGAAGTGGAAGCAAGTCAATTTTGTAAGGCCCGCAGGCCGAACACTATACGTTTATCTACTTTAATAATGTATTCAATTGAACGCTATTTTTCTTCTTCCAAGATATTGTGGACTCACGAATCTTTGTGAAATATATTTGGAATCTTTTTAGTATAATTTAACGTTTATCGAAGATGTTCACACAAACATATGAGATCATATACGACGTATTTTTACATAAAAATTTGTACTAAAATTCCGGATATGATGGCACATTCTATAGCATCAAAATATTTTATACCTGCAGCAGCTGGAAACATAGGTGTTAATACGCGCCGTCATGTTAGATTGTTTTTCTAAAGTTGCATAAAAATGTTTGGAGTTGCACAATTATTTAATCTGCATCTTGAGAGCGCACCTATGCAAAGCCGTGTACAAATAAAAGTTATTGAGGTAAACATTATTTTATGAGATTTATTAAACTTTATTTACAAATAAAATAATTGCATTTAAAAGAATTAAACACGCGAAATTTTTCTGCTTGAAAAGGAATTTTTTATATGTACTTGCTCAGAATATGAAAAAAAATAAGATCCATATACACTAATGGTGAAAAATCCTTTTCTTCCAAGTTATTAAATAAAATAAAGTTTCGTGCCATGCAATTGGTATTATTGTTTGACCCACAGAGTGCAGACATCTTGTCAGCTGACGTCACAAGGTGAAATACCTAATGAACACTTGCACCTGCTTGCACATGTGCACAATACAATTGGTGCAAATGAGCTGAGAAGTAAGTTATGTTGCAAAATGCTACTAAGGTACTGTCTATCATTGCTCACGCAACTGGAGCAATATAGCCGTTCGGCTATTTTCGGGTTTGCAGTGGCAATAAGTCAATCGATTCATTTTGAAAAAGTCTACAAATCTATGGTGAAATTTTCAAACATGAAAATGGGAACAATGTTACTGGACATCCAATCTGAAGATAAAAAAGTTACAGATACATACGCGGACATATTATGAGAATAGTATTTTCGAATTCCTGTACAAAAATTGTATAAAAATAATTTTAAAAAAGTATATCTGAAAATTAACGTAAATACAAAGCTTAATCTATGAGGAAACAATAAGTGCATTAAATTAAAATTACCTTGACTACGTTGATCAAAATTTTCTACTGAGTCCATTGGAGCTGGATAAGTAACTGCAGCGTCATCGTTCTTCTTCATTAGTGCCTAAGAAATAACAAAATTAATGAAACCATGATGGAGTTATGAATTTAATCAAATAAGAAACAAATTAGTATACATAAAGCATTAATTTTATATTTATCATGAGAATAATCACAGTAATGTGCCAAATGTGAATTAGTCCAACACGAAGTCCATTATATTAACGAAAATACGCAAAGGATAACTGCTTGAATATTTTTTCACGTGTCTATTATCTCTAAATTGTACATATATATTGTTTACTTGTGCGGCCAATCCATCCATTTTTAGCGCCCACACCCCTTATATTTTGTATTTAAGAGCAGCACATTTGCATTTCCCCAATACATAACAAACAGAAAGCATTCAGCGTTACGAAAAATGAATTAAAAAAGCACACTTCGTCTGAAAAATTCGTAAGGCTAACCTGTGCTATGATAGAAGCAACTTTTTCCTTGTCAATTGACGTGTGAATACGCTTATTTTTCAAATGGTGTGGGGTGTCCCGGCGATGAAGCCTATTTGGCTTGTCAGAATCACCCCCACCTTCATAATCCACGTCATCCAATATAGAAAATTCAACATGCCTCTGCGTGTCCTCACTTTCAGTTTCATCCTCATCCCTACATTTCGAACCCCGTACAGAATCTTCGAACTCCACATCCTGCAAAAGGATCCTATACTCATACGAAGTACATAAATATTGCACTACGGAGAAGGTAAATGAAAAAATCGCAAACAAGTTTATAGTAAAGCGTTTTTTAAACTTTCTACAAATCATATTAAGTCGGGTTTAATCCTAATTAAGATAAAACGAGAATAACTCTTACTAAAATGATTTAATAGCATTATTTAAAAGTAAACAATTAACCAGCTGTGATTCTATTAATATTGGTGTTATTTTGTGTTGTTTTACTATGATCTCAAAATTTGTATTATTATTCCATTTTCTAATAACTCGCCACTACATCAAATATGTACTATTATTAAACAATAAAGCAGGGTCACAGTCAAATTCATGTACACTTTCACTTTTGTAATTAGGCTTGCAACGGGGTTTGGTTTCCGCTCTTCCGAAAAAAATCTTCGAACGAGGATTGAACAGCAAATTGCCGCACGTGTGTCGAGTCAACGAAAGAAAAGCAAAATATAGATGTTGACTAAGAATAATTTATAATTATAAATATAATTTTATTTATACTTGAACTCAACGCACATAACCACCAAGTTCTGTAACCTGAATCTGATATAAATTTGTTGTCAATGTGCATAGATGAAGACCCTATGGAAATAGTTTGTGGATATTATCGAATGATAACAACAATCCTTCAAAATAGAGATGTTTGAACATGGTCTTATGAATCGAACATGAATGCCAAGTCCGGCACGTGCACGCGCCGCAAGTGTGCGAAAACAATGAAGAGGAACTGACTATTGAACGAAGGTCCTACGGGAAAATAGAAGGATAATCACCAAGCAGACAAGTAGTGGTGGTAAAGTACAATGAAGGGGCGAAAGAAACCCAGAAGAGCTCGCCCCGAAGAAGTCCTTATAAGTCCTGCAGCGGGCAAATTATCGAGCTGGATAATTTGCATCCAACTGAAAAACTTTATCAAGATAATTTGTAAATATTTTATATCTAATAAAAATTTGGATTGATATTTCTTAACCTATTAAAAAATTTTGTTTTCCCTTTTTTTAAAAATTTTGAGAAGCATATAACACCCGATTATTCAAAACAGATGATCAATAGTTTTTTATTTCATAAACAAAATGACAAATAAAATTGACGACTTTTGAAGAATACCGTTCGTCATAAAATATTCAGATTCATTCAAAATGATCTAGAATTAATGCCACAACTATCTAGAAAGGGTTTTTAGTAGAGCTGAATAACTTTAAACTGTTATTTTTATTTTTTATAAACAATTAGGTGGATCAAAATAATTTCGTAGTGATTAGCAATGTTTCGTCAGTTAATTTTAAACAATTTTTACAATGTAAAAGGGGTTTGTGAGTTGGATAATTGAAAATTAATAAATAATTTGTTATGTTGTAAACAAATTAAGACACTAACTTTTACTTTTTCTTTCACTTCTCTTGTACCTCCATTTTACCATTTATTTACACGCCTTCTTTCATTATTTCTCATTCGCAGCTCTAGCCCCTTCCAACTCATTCATCCCTCTTCCCCTAGAATCTTTACCACATTCTCTTGGTAGCTTCCTTTATCATACATACCTCTCCTACATCCCTCCCACACATGCTCCAATTTTTCTTCTTCCCATTCACGGATTCTACACTTTCTGTTATCTTTCTTTTCTCAATACCTTCCTTCACTCACCTCCTTTCCCAATCTGAATCTTGCTATTCTGGTCCACCTTCTCACTCCCCATTCCATTTCTAAATACTTTGGTACTCCTTACATTTTTATCATGTTCTACAATTTACTATATTTTGATTTCTCAATTATCCCTGCTCCCTCGAGTCTACCCCTAGTGTCCACCTTACGCACCTTTCTTGAAAACTGTCAATCTCTGTTCTTTCTTTCCATCCCCATATCTCTGCTCCATTACCTGATACCAGCCATACAAGAAGCATATCAAATAACCACATTCTCACTCACCAACTTTTGTTGACCTTATTTTTCCTATTCCCCATAGCTGCTTTATTGTCTCTTATATATTCTACGTGATCTATATTTGTTTGCAAGGTAAATACCAAATATTTAAACTCTCACTGCTTCTAACATTATTCCCTTCTATCTCCTCGTCCATTCTTTCTTTCGTCTCCTCCTTTTCAAGAGCTCATTATCTTTGTCTTTTCTACATTTAAATTCAACTTTTTCCCATCTAAATATTTCACTCATTCTGTAATGAAGCCCGCCATCCTTTCTTTATCCTCTGCTATCAACAATATATCGTCTGCGTATTCCAGTGTATATATATTTTTTCGTTCCCTATCCTAACTCCTCCCCACCCTTTTCTCTGCATTCCTTCTTTTGTCGCATGTTTCACCATAACATTTTCTATCTTTCCTCGGTCTAATGAGCCAAATGCCGCCTTTGTATCCACGAAAATTGCAATCATTGTCTCTTTTCCCTGTTAATCCTCTTATTTACTGGATAGTTCAGAACATATATACTGTCCGTCACCCTCATCCCTTTTCTAAACCATCTCATAAAACAGTCACATATACATAATTTATACAATGTTGGCATTAGTGTCACTCCTCAATAATCTTTAACATACTCCCCTTTGCTTTTTTCACTATACGCACCACTACTCCTTCCTTCCATAACTCTGGACACCCCTCTCCTCTCCATACTTTATTGCACATTATCCATGCCCATTCCTTTAATTCTGTCCTCCACTCATATTTTCCGACTTCATTTGGAATCTTGTCTATACCAGGTGCCTTTCCATTTTTCATTATTCCTAATACCTTAACGATTTCCTTCGCTTTAATGTCCTCCTCCTCATCTGTTTCCCACCATATTTTCCTCCTTTCCTGACTTTCCTCTTTACCCCTCCAATTAATTATAGGAACTATTTCTTCCAATCTACCATCTCAATATCCTGGTTTACTCTTTTCATTTTTCTCTATCCATTTACCACCTTCCAAACATTTTCTTCCGTCCTAGCCTTGTCCGCCTCTTCTTCAAACTTTTTATTATCCTGCTCTTTATTTTTGATCACACAACTCAGTATACTCCTTCTTTTTCCTCCTATATTTTTCTCGACTATTTGTCCCTTTTCACCATTTCCTTAATTTCCTTTTCAATTCCTTTTTCTTCTATTTACATTCCTCATCCCAACCATTCTTCCCTTGCTCTGCCTTTTTCATTCTTCCTCATTGCATTTTGAACCTACCATTTGTTACCTCTTGGTAATTTTCCCCTTACTCTGTCCCATCCCTTTTCATCTAGCCACGTCTCCACCATCACTACCATTGTGTCAAACTATTCATCAATATTCCATTGTGTCAAATTTCTCATAAACTCCCTATCCTTTATTTTAAAATCTTCTATATTCGAGTAGCATATCCTCCAATCTTCCCTAATTCCGTTTCTCTTCTCTTTTCATTCCCTACTATTTCTTCTTTCTATATCTCTCGTCCCTTTCTCTCTTAATTTCCCGACACCTGATTTTTAATTAACTCTTTCATGTACTGGTCCCTATCCCAACATACACCTTCTATCTGTGTTCTCACTAACTTAACCCATGTTATTCTTCCCTTTTTTCTTTCCTCTTCCGCTATTTCCTTAACTTTTACCACATAATTCTTGCTATCCATGCCAAAACATCATCTATTCTCTCCAAGCTTCCATATATAACCTTCTTCTTTGTCATCATTGCCCTCTTATGTTCCCATTCCTTTAGTTTCACCAGAATCATTCTCTCCCCTCTTCGCTAATCCCTTCATACATTTTGCACTTACTCTACCTCTACCTTAAAATCAATCCTTTGCAGTACGTCTTACACTTCTTGCTTCAGCTCTCTCCCCTATAATCTTAGTCTCTTTAGCACTATGTTTCCTTTTCTTTCTTCTCTCTCTTTCTTGTCTATTTTTTCCAGCCTTTCCTTCTCCTTATTACCACACTCCCCACCTTCAAACTCCTGGTATAAGCCTTCTATTTTTTTGTCCTACATTCCAACTCGTCTACCTTTTTATTAATTTCTTCCTGGTTTTATAGTCTTTGTTCCACATATGCACCTTGTTCTATATATTTTCCCTGTCTTCTTTCCATTTGCTCATTTATTTCCTAAGTACGGCCATTTCCCGTCTAATTTTTATCTTTATTTCCTCTCTCATTTTCTCATGCTTCTCTTCATACATCTACATTAACAATAATCTTTCGCCTCAGCTGTTTCCTTCTGCGGCCTTATTGTTCTCATCCTTCTCTACAATACTATGTTTTTCCGGCGGCTATTTGAACATTTTTTGATTTTTTAAACTTGCACCTATATCTTCCTTGTCTTCACTGCTTCTCTTCTCCCCTCTCTTCTTTTTCATGAATGCCTCAATCGCTCCGCTAGCCAGGAATCCAATTTAAACGATTCCGCCGTCTCTTGTTCTCTGTCCCTATCTATCATCGCGCCTACCTGTCTTGACTTTCTCTCTCTCTCTCTCTCTCTCTTTCTTTCTCACTTCCACTTCCTCCTGGTCCTCAAAAATATCCTCAACGCTTGTCAATCTCTCAATACCTCAATTAGTTCCTCACAAACAAACCCTTCTACACACAAATCTCAGAAAGACTGGACATAAAAAATTCACCGCTACCTCACAATTTCATGCCGGAAATGGAAGTCAAAATGTACCTTAAAAGGTGTTAATTCAGATTTCGTTAAGTTAAACCAGTCATTTAGAACCCAAGATACGTGATTGAAAAAAAGTCGTATAAAAATTGAAAGTTCCAGAACTACACCATTTTTTTGAATTTTCAAAAAATATTTGGTGGGTTTTTCTTCACCACCAAGCGATCATATATCCTGAATTCACAGCCAAATCCCATTCCAAAATGATAATTCCCGTGATCAGTTGACGTGGACTTGACCGAGCATCGTGCTGATAGATTTAATACAAGTCTATATCTCGCACTGAAGTACGAAAATGGTCATTTAGATCGTATTTAGAGGTGTGCCTTTGTCAATCCTAGATATATTACGATTTTTCTCCATAAAATAATATTTTAAAGCTAAATAGTAACAATTTTCTCCGAAAATTGTAAAATGTAAGAACGAACACATATTATAAGAAAAGTGAAACAAAAAGAAACATAATCATAAATATTAGATAACTCGCGTTTCCCTTTTTAATGGACTAGTTGAAGTGGTGCCTCAAAGCCCAACCTGGACATGGGAGTATTTGGTGATACACATTCAGAGAATTCTTTTCATAAGAAAACTCGTCGTCACCCCGAAGTCAACACTTAAATCGGAAATGACACAAAGTTAAAGTATAGAAAATAGCATGAGTAATATACTAACTGCTTTTTAAAGGTTGTTGGTTAAAATATTCGGTATCTCCTTTCAAATTATATCTACCTGAAGTTTAACACCTTCAAGTGAACGAAATAATTTTTCTGAAGTGAAAATTGTCTTAAAATATTGATTAACCTACAAAAAAAGAAGCAACTTTAATAATTTTATATTTCATTTATTTTACTTATAAATAAGTTCCGGTTTAGCATACAGAGGTCAGCTGAAGCCAGCACTACCGATCATTGTTGGCAAAGAAAAAAGCCCGGATTTTGTGCACAGATCTAGAGAACTTAATGAGCACTAAATTCCTGTGCAAAGAAGAATTTTTTCAGCTAATAGTTTCCGAGTTACACATACCGGAGTCAATTAAAGCCAGCATTACTGATAGTTTTTGATAAAAAAAATGGCTTGAATTTTGTGAATTGCACAGATCGACAGCATTTAATTATCGCCAAATTTCTGTGCAAAGGAAAATATTATATTACTACTACACAAAAATATTAAAACTTTGATAAATTGCAGAAATTTCCAAACTTTTTTAGCAATTTTTAAGATTTTGATAAATTAAAAAAATTTTGATGAATTTCTTACATTTTTCAAAATTATGATAAATTTTCAAAAAATTTCAAAAATTGGACGCATGCGCAATCGATCAAGCTGTTTAAATCAAACTCGTCGATCATTGGACTATCCATCAAAAGAAGGACTGAAAGTCACTTTCTTCCCAAGACCAGAAGATAGGTGACATAGCACATAATGGATTTTCACGATCAGATGATGCATCTCAGTGTGTTCAGTAACTATCAGCAATGTTCGCTATGCCCAACGGAGCTATTCGGTGGCCCAGACCACGTTTTTAGCACAAATTTATTTATTTTATTTCTGCTGCATAAGTTAGCACTAAATTCTGGTATAGTGTCCATGTCGATATAAGAATGTTATAATTTCAGCTCACAGGACCTACGGACACGCAAACTATAGATGGCGAATTTTCTTCTAATTTTTTTATTTTCTTTTTTTATTTACTCTCAATACGGAGTTTTATATAAGTTAATAGTGATCCTCCACTTGTTTAATAAAATAATTGAGTAGAGAATAGGCAGGTTATGTTTGTTCTATGTATAGTAGTTGAAAAAAAGTTATCTTTGATAATCGGATTTATTGAGCCTCTATTTTTTTAAATCACTTTACATGCAATTTTGATATTTGACAGATTTAAATTGTTTATATCAGAGAACTACTGATTCCATGTCGACACACCTGAACGCAAACCGAGTCTCAACAATTGAGAGGTTTTACTGTTTAGTAAATACAGGGCGGACATGCTGGAGCCTACCAAAATGTATGCAACCTCTCTTACACGCCAATGATATTCTTCTGGGCGTGCATACGGGGTTGAATACTTTTTGGTACGCCCCAGCGTGTCCACCCCGTATAATGTTGGTGCTTATAGAATAAATTATAAGCAACGTCCACTCAGGCGCATTTAAAGTATGAAAACTTTGTAAGCATCAAAATAATAAATTCAGCCAATTTTCAGAAAAGCCCGTATAATGATATTTATATATATAATTATATTTTTATAATATGCAATAATACAAAACTTCAAAAAATAAAATCATTACATTGGACTTCATATATATAATCAAAATAATGAAATCAAATAAGCAATTATTTATTTAAAAAACTGAGCACATGTTTAGCATTCTTTTCAAGAAAGAGCTGAATATAATAGTACCAGTTTCTATCCTTTTCAAAATTTGTATTTGGTGCACTAAATAAAGAATTACTTGATTGCGTTTAACCAATTCCTTCTATTATTCTGACTACTATATTGGAAATCAAAATATTTTGGTAAGTCTCGATTCATATCGTTATACCTAAACCATAAAGGTAAAGATTACAAATATATTAATTTTCTTAAACACGAGGAACTTCTAACCATTTTAAGTAGTATTAAATCTCAGTTTTTCTAAATGGAAATGGCTGGATGCAATAATAAAATCGCTTTGTACTTGTATTTTGGACATAAAAATAACTTAATTTTAAAGTGAATTTTTTATGATAAAAACGAGAAACAAAAAGGTACTGGTATTATTGTATTTTTCCCTCTTTGACTTGCAGCTATAAAAAAATTCCAGACATAACTTTTTTCTTATGTATTTTCCACTACAATTTCTCATATAGATTCACAATAAAAATGATTGGCTAATGAAAGCAAGGTTGTCCATTGTCTTTAGCAGAAATGCGGTTCACGGCAGTTTAGAAGGAGAAAAGAATAAATTCTCATAAATTCTCCTCGAGAACGAACGTCGAGTTCGTTACCCGGTGACTTATCAATATTACTGTACGTTACCTGAGTAACTTATTAGACCGAAAAACAAAGTAAGTTACCGAAAGTTACCGAGAACGCGAGAGTTTTTTAAGAATTCACGAGAATTAACGAAAACATTCATTTTTACTTTTAATTTTTTTATGTTAAATATTGTTTATATTAAACGTAATTAAACATTAATAGTAATAAAGATTAGAGATTGAAATTATTTTGTAATTTTATATACAGTAAATTCCATATTTTTTAGAATAGAATTTTATTTATTGGTTACATAAATTCTTTCAAACATTAATTAACTTTATTTAATTTAAGCTTAGAACAAGTTTTAGGTAAAATTTTACATTTCTTAAACATTATAAATTATTGAATCAACAAAACTAAGGGCCTATGATACTCAACTGAAGCTAAATAGTTAACGTGGAAAAGCCAGGATTGTATCAATCTCATTGCTGTGCCTTATCGGTTATAAAACCCTCACAGGAATAGGATATACCGGAATTTCCCATACGATCCCATTTACCTCCCAGGTTTATGGATTTAGAGTGACCGAAGTTGACGCCTACCGACTCTGTCATCTGACCGATTTTATAAAATTTCACGTTAATCGTTTAAATCATTGAAATCATCCTATATA
>JAWWLR010000004.1:68615790-68631994 GCA_035041075.1 Acraspis erinacei | reverse complement strand
AATATCATTAGGACATTTACCTTAAACAATATACGCTATATTCTAAAAATCTACGCTATTTTACTTTTACTGATATATAGCAATGTTTAGATATGTTGTTACTAATAACGTAAGACTTGATCAAATGCTATGGAATTTTGTTAAAATGTGCTTTGATATGTCTTTATAAATGCCATGTATTTACTTTTCATTACTTAGATACGGATGTGTACTTTTTTCCACTTTTGGAGGTCTTCTGGTTCATTACGCCGCTAGGCATATATGGTGTTAGATGTCAACTCGAAAAAGAAAGTATAGAGTAATCTGTAATCAAGCACCTAACATGTAAATTCTGATTCCCTTCCTTTACGTACTAGAGCTTGTGAACTCGCCAGTTTGCACACAATTTGTATACATTCTTACGTTAAAAACCGTAAAAAAACTCGAAATTATACCATCGCAGGTATATGTATCGCCTTGAATGGGATTATGTTTAATATTCTAGAAGTATTATATATTTATACCACTATATGTTGACTATCGGAAGGTTGCGGATTAAGCCCAGAATCTGGTTTGAACGAGTCAGTAGAGCGTCTATTTGCAACTTCCGACAATAATACATTAGGCTCTTCTGTTGAACCATCTTGATGAGAAGATTGTTGCCTGTCTTCAGGAATATCAGTCGCCGTTCTTGAAACATCGTCTTCAGTTTTGTCTATGCCAAAGGTTTGTGAAACGTCCTAAAAATATCAAAAAATATAGTAAGTTCTTCATTATGATTATTTGTGTCGTAATAAGCATATATTTTAAATATTTCAAATATTCTCAAGTTATAATGTAATATATAATAATATTATTATTATCTGTAAATTTAAAATAAGGAAATCATTTTACTTGTTCATCTGTTGAAGCTGAACGACTATCGCTCCTGCCTTTACTAAACAGCTTGTGAGCTTTTGCCTTCAGCTCTTTTGGATGCGGAGTGTTCTGCCGCACAAAAGGTGTCTGCAATATAAATATAATTTTGTGAATATTTCAACATCTTGCACAAAATAGTTTAAGCTGTTGCAGATATTATTGTTTCACGATGTTCAGAAATCAGTTATTTCCTATCATTTTACACACAAAAAATACATGTAATTTTATAAATCGAGCTATAGCCATTCGGGATTTCAGGGTACTTATTCGATTTAATGGTAGAAGAAATTAATAAAGAGTAGATTACATAGCTAGGGGTGAAAGGCGGCCTTTCTGACTTACGAGACAGGCATCGCCGCCGCTCGCCCCATGCTATGTACGATATTTTTCATAACAAGCGAATCGAAAGTTCAACCTTCGTTGCCTTTTGAATGATTCTCAGTCGCATGTTACAACTTTCTAGTCTAGGGTTGAAACACACAACTTTCGACCCGCTCAAGAGGCAACGAAATTCGAACTTTCGATGCGCGTATTATGAAAAATCGTTTTCCTTATTTACTGAGGAACATTTCTTTTGGGAGACGTAAGCCATAATTTAATAATAGTCGATTCCAGTTTCCGAGATATTTTCATTTTTATAAATAAAGTCAAAAGTGACGATTGCGGTTTTTAAAACAGGATAATACTTCAATATGTGCTTAATTTCTTAGTACTAATAGACTCAGATACAAAAACGAAAAATATCTCGGAAACTGGAATAATTTCCAAAAGTTCAAAAGTATTTATTCCAAAAGAATGCCAATACACGCCCTCGAAATATAATATGATGCTGGCCCTTCAAAATGACATCGTCGACATGGCGGCATCGGTGTTCTTGTTTAGTAAATCGGAATTGTATGTAATTGGTGTATTTATGAAGCTATTTTAATTTAATATGTTTAAAATTGTTCATAAATATATTTCATGGGAAATATGAAAAGATACTTTAAGTAAAAGTTAAACGGTATTAAATTTCCAACATAATATGCCATATTTAAACTCATTTTCTGCAAAATTACCTGCTATTGGAGAGAAAACTAGGCACAGTTGACTGAAACGTTAAAAAAATTAATTTTATAGGAATAATTTCAGTGATGAATATTAAGAAAAAAAAGTGTACTTGTCGAATATTAAGTTAAATATGGTTAGTATTCACAACAAAATGTTCGCTTATCTAAAAAGTGTTGACAACAAAATTCATAGTACAGTCGAATGACCTAAAAAAGGGACGTTTGATACAACAATTTTGTGGTAATAATTATTTTTATTATTGTTCATAAGATCGTTCTAATGAAATTCTGAAGCTCTTTAGCCTGCCACTGTTATGGAATTTTCGTTATTAACAAAAAAAGAAGAAATTATACATTTTTTAAGACCTTTATGCAGAGGTCTGCGCCGCCGCGCCGACGCCAATTTGTCATTCTCGCCGGGACCGCCGCCGATTTGTGTTCGGCGCGCCGACGTGCTGCAGTTCTTAATTTTCGTTTTTGTGCACGTAATTTTCGCAAGTATAGACTCTCAATCGATACAGCTCTACTTATGACCAACGTCAGATTTCTTCTTGGTGTGTAAGACAATCAACCAAATTGTCCTACTAAATGGCATTCATTTTTTATCGTTCTTGAAGTCTGGGATGCCAGCGGGTTCCTGCTCTTAGACTTTTAAAGAACTCTGATTCTAAAATTCACATTTCAGTTCTAGAATGGCAATTATTAGAAAAGATTGTGATTTTTTTTTACAAACTTTCCATCTGAGACTGAGATTCTTTCAAAGGACTCTGAACCTACTATAAATCTAAATCTACTGTTCAGAAGTGAATGGAGTTCTATTTTACAAGAAAAGTCAGGTGATGGCTCCTGCTTATCCACGTTTCCAAAACTTAAAAGAAGTCGACTTTGCTCTAAAAGATCACTGTAAAACTATGTCACAGTTTTTGTTAGATCAAGTTCAACTTTATGTTCTACAAACTGACCTTCCGACTGACCACGCTAATGCTTGTGCAACAAATTCAACGTTACAAGCAAACCCGGAAGATCACATACTTTCACTTGTGGCGGAACATTCACTATATGGACATTTGTAAGGAAAATAATTTATAAATACGAATAAGTTTTCTATAGGTTTAGAGGCAAAAAGACCAAAAAATTAAAAATACATTTAAAAATTAAGTCGAAGTTCATATTGCATTCCTAAGCAATTTTATCGCTTAAGATTTCTTCTAAGTGTTCCTTTTATTGAGAGTTTTATATGAATAAATAATAAATACTTGTTTAATTTTATAAATAAATTTTCTTCTTTATCTTTTTAATAGTTATAAACAAACATTACATTTAAAAACCATTTAAGAAACACGCGCCGACATTAACGCCGCCATGCCGCCGCCGAAAATTTAGAACGGCATCAAGCTGGCGCGCCGCCAGTCGCCGATCAAATTTAGTCTAATCGCCGCCGCCGATCTAACTAACGTCAGCGCAGACCTCTACCTTTATGTGGATTGTTTCTTTTTAGTGATTAAGTGATTAAGCCAATGATCCAGAGTATTAGGAAACATTTTGTGTGTGGGTTGGCATTTGCTGAATTGCAAGATTATTATTCTTGCAGAAAATTTCTATCTGCAATAATTTCGTTGTAAAAAATATTGTGTCATACTATCCTTATTAACAATATTCAATAACAGCGCTAAATAATTATTGAAATTGTAAAAAAAGGAACACAATGGTTTGCTCATGTTTACTGAAAGTTTTATTCGGTTCTCAGGTAACGTTTCCAATTAAATTGACGGGTTTATAATTTAACAAATAAGATTAGTGTATTTGCCGTTACTAAATTTGCTAACAAATTTTAATTGGACAAAAGTCAAGTAAGATCTATAACAGTTGTAACACAAGAATAAGAACCATCAAATATTTCTACTGGTTTTCGAGTTAGGATTTTATTTGTTCAGCCGTGCACGACGGATTGTTGAAGCAACGAGCAAGCTCGTTTTTAACGAGCAATTTTAATTTTAACGAGCACTATTTTAAGCTGTTTTTAACTAAATATTCAGCCTTTAATTCCGTGCTTATTAATTAACGGATTTCTTTTTTCAATAATGCTATACTGTTTATAAACATTTAAAATAATATTTATTTTGATCTGAAATTTTTCTCCTAGAAGATCAGCAAATATATAATTGTCATTCTTTCAAGTACGACTACATGGTTGTAATTGATTTTTATTTAGATTTTTCGGACAAGTGTAAGTACACTCAAAGAAGTTGGCCACAGTAGCCGCAAATGATATCGAACTACAGCAGCCCCATAACCTTAGAGTAGGTGCAGCGGTAGTGCGGCTCTGAGGCAGCATCCATATCAATCTGAGAGCTTCTGCATCAAATCGACGTATAAAATCGCCCTCACATTTCATGCAGCGACTGTATCTATACATACGGCTGCTGTGAAAAACCTATTTTAGTGCATGAAAATGAATTGAGTTTAAGTGCCTAATAAGTAAAATTAGATTACAGTTTTTGTACATCGATGAAAATGCATTGCAGACAACGCGAAATAGAGAAAACCATATCGATAATGACGAAATTCGTAATTTTTTAACTTAGTTCATTTGCTCAGTCTTGAAAAAAATGTACAATTTTTTCTCAATAAAAAAAATTCCGCAACGTTTGCATACCAGAGAACTTGCATTTGCATCAAACGCCATCTCTCGGAACTTTAAAGTCATCTTAAATTTTATTTACAGGCAATTTATAAAGAATAGTTTCTTAAAATTTAAATAAATATAAATTTAGAATTAGCAAAATTTAAATTTGGCGGTTTTTCATTTGTGATGCCAGTGTAATATCAGCCTTATATTTCACTCATTTAAACCTAGCTTCATCTCTAACGTACTGTGTAGTCGAATGTCCGCCAAAAACAAAACACAGTGTCAGTCTAAAAAAATGAAGTTTCTAAAAATTTGACACCTCACTACGATTTCTGAGGTTTAAATTTCTTTTCAATAGCAATTTTTATAAATGACAATACCTGCAATAAGGTCGAAACGTAAGGAAATTTATTTTTTTGACAAATACATAATGATTCGTTCGAAATTAGAATCCCTTATTTTATTATATTATGACCGCATGAACAAATTAATTTTTATTCATGAAGAATAACCGCGTTACTTTACAGTCAGAATAGAAAAAAAGAATCACCACCAATTTGGTCTTACAGAAATCCTAATTTGATTGCACTATTAGTAAAATTAAGTTTAGTTCAATTTAAATCGAATAATTATTATAATTTTAATTTTTTAGAATGATTATGTCTTTATTATAGATAATAATGAATAAACTCCAGTAGAAATACATTCTCTAAAATAATTTCTTTCATAATTACAAACTTTCGTGTGTCTGAACTTGTTTAAAATTTAAGGTAAAACGCCCAGTCATCGCCAATACCACAGTGATCGCCAATTGCTTTATGTAACAAAAATAAAGTTTTCTTTTTAACACCTAACTTTTTATTTATTCATATGCTAAATATAAATTAATAACTTATACCAGGGTTCTCCGCAATCCACAGGTATAGTCCGATTCAGGATCGACTGGCCATTTTTACGATCTACCAGTTTTATTTCGACAGGAAACTGAGAGATAATTTATGAAAACTTGAAATAAAATCTTGGTTAGAAGGGTTTGGTTCATAAACCTGAACCTCGAGGGCCCCATTTTTTTACTGTAAGAAACTTTTTCAACTGCGCATGTTAAAAAAAAGCACGGGGCTTTTAGAAATTAATAAATATATCAATATTAATACAGATAAATGCCACCCGATAGTAACTCGCGGTTATTAATTCCCGAAACTGCTGGTCAATGCGGTTTCTCAGCTCAAGGGGCAAGAGACAGTTAATTGCGATTCTTGTCTGAAGCTGAAAGGCGCAGTGCGCGAGTACTCACATGTGAAAATTGAGCAATATTATGCATTCCAATTAAAAACAGTGCAGATGGCTCCGATTTGCGCAATTGAAAAAGTCGCAGTGCATCATGCATGTCAGTGTTTTTCTAGTCTTTTTGTGAACGTACGACAATTTGCCAACTAAAAATCAATATAACAGAATCAAAAAATGACTGAAATATTTCGCAGAATAGTAGGTATTGTGGTATGAAGTCGCGAACATGGAAGGATAAGTGAAAATATCAGGGAGGTTAACACATTACTTTACAGAGGAGTGCAGACAACTTTTTTGTAGAAAATATTCTAAACGTAAAAGTAAGTGAGTGAGCGATCAGGAAGATTAGTAAACGGCACTGCAAGTGTAAAGGACATTTTGGAGAAAATATTTTGAACGTGAATGTAAGTTGTAAAGTTTGTAACAATACCAAATTATTAGTCTTATTATATAAATTATTATTTGATGTTTGAAGCGACATCTGTTCTCTCGTCACGTGGCAAGATACTCCAGCGGCATATTTAGGTTATATTTAAGAAATTTAGAATTAATTCGGAGGATATTTTTGTTTCTTATTTATGACCTTGTCTAACGGCTCTTCTCAACAAGGGACATCCAGGGATTTTGGAAATCTGAGGCCTGCAGAGAACTGAGATTTGCTCGTTGTCGCTATCGAAATTAAGAATATAAATTCATATTTGAGTCTAGTTCTCGCCTTTCCGTTTGCCATCTGCAGTAGTCTCCGAACCTGAATGGAAACCTTGGATGCCTCTAGAGCCAGGGATGACTCCGAATCATTTTCCCTAGGCTTTGGGAACGAACTTAGTCGCCTTGGTGCTATACCTTGGTCTACATTAGTAATCCTTTTTTCGGAAGGAAGTATTTACATCCCCTAACACGGGCCCTCTAGGCATAGAGCAGTAGACCCAGAGTGCTTCGCATCTACTTTGTAGATATTTTTATTCAGTTACAGGCTATCAGTCGAGCCGCCCCTGCATTTTCTCTCAAACTGGCACTACGAACGGAGAGAGCGCATCGAGTTCAAACCAACCAATCCCTGGGAAGCACCAACGAAGCAGCCAATCAGCGCAGTGCCGAGGAAACTCGCCTATAGGAGACGAGACGACACGCTCGAAGACCGCCAAGTCAAGTTCTCTTTCGTTCGACAGCCACGTGCCGAGACAGTAGTGGTATTCGCTCTAGTAAAATCTTGCTCGCGACTCCTAAATTAAGTTTTCTTTTCGCGTTAGTTATCTACATTCCGTTCTAACTCACAAAGTTGAGGTAAGATCCACTCATTTTGGTAATGTTAAAGCTAAGCATTCTCGCGCATCCTCACGTTCGATAATATTATTGCGGTGACGTTTTAAATATGGAAAAATTCGTATAGGTTACCGTTATCTCAGTTATTTGCTATCTTTAACCATTTTCGATATCATGTTCCCAGGAAAATTTGTGTTATCTTTTATTTTGCTCTAGATTTCCCAGATGCCATGCTTGCCTCATGTTTAAATTCATAACGTGTTGTTAGAATTTCGCAGCTTTTGAGAATCTACATTTGACTTTGTAGCAATTTCGTTTTAAAGAGGCCATTGTTAGAAGTAAATATGTCGGGATGGTTTGAACGAACAACGAACGACTATTTAAGAATTATAATAGTTTATTAAGTCGGAAGTTACAAAAAGATGTTAACGGATCGGCTCGCAGAGACGCACTGCCTAGATCATTATAGGTACTGGTGGATCATAAAAAATCCCTAGCTAGTGACATTACGAAATGTCCCTAACACCATGTTGTTCTCATGTAAAACTATTTTTTCTATAATTCGTAAATAAAGTGGAAGGTACTTCGTGTTACTTCGGATGTGTTCGTGCTACCTCGAGTGTGCTCGTGCAAGGTGCACAACTATCTTCATTCTATTTTTCGACTCTCGTCCCTAACCTTAATCAATTTTCAAAAAGTTATGGATTGCCAATAGTTTCATCGCTTCTATGAATATGAACGAAATTGATGTAAATATGTCCGAAGAAGTTCTGGAGGGCACCCTTCCCGAAGTTTTAAATATGTCAAAGCAAGCTATCCATAAAACACTTCCTATCTGTTTATGAAAATACGTATAACACTTTCGTCGTTTCGCAAAATAAAAAAAACACCGTCAATTTCTCCTAAAATAATCAACTTGGTTTTTTTTTCACATCGTTCTTGATAACCGCGACATTCACATCAGCCTCGTTTTACACCCTAAATACTATATTTACATATTTGCTAGATACTTAACGCCTACTACTGTTTTTAATGAAGTGTGTATTTAAAATTGGCGAAAAATTGGTTACTTTTCATACATTTTGTTTAAAATGATTCACTCCAAATACGGACTTCATTCAAAAGAGGAGTAGGTGTTAAGTATCTAACAAAGATGTAAAACAAATTCAAAGACAAACAGAATTCCCCCCACGCCACTCCTAACCTTCCTGACCGAACATTTTTACCAACTTGTTGTTACGGCTATATTGTTATCATGGTCTTGATAACTGCCATTGTTATTGTGGCGTCAATTAAAAAACAGCCTTTTTTAGTCAATTAAAAAAACAGCCTCAGGAATTTTGAGGTTATGCCAGTTTTTGTCATAGATTAGTCAATTTTGATTTAGCGCCGTTCTTGAAGTACCGGCGAAACGAATTAGCACCTTTCTCAATTATCGATTTGCTCTTGTTATGAGTTACTTTCTATGAAAATTTGTATGGGTCGATACTAAAATGGAATAAATGTGCACACAAATTTTAATGATAACCCTGGGTATAGTTTATTCAAGGGTAAGACACGAGGTTTGGGCAAGTGAAATTTTCTATAATTAGCTGAACTATCCCCTCTACTATGTCTTGTCAGAGAACTGAAGGTAGCCTGGGCCTAAAAATCATTCCCACGTCCAGTTTAGTTATTTGTGAGTGCCCGGTTGATGCATGTGCGTCTGGAATCCAAGAAACAAAAATTTAAGATTGTTATTACTTTAAAACTTCGCGATTTCAGCTAAGGGTCGTGTGGAGTTTGAATAGTTATATTTTTCAAGTGTAGAATGTATTTTCTGTCATGTTTGATTTTTTTCTCGATTGACGAGCTTTAGGTGTCACGAAATAAAATCAAATATCCAAAATTTCAGGTTAGTGTATCAGATAGATTTGATCAGTATCGGGTACTCTAATCTCAAATTTCGGTCAGTTTATTGTATTTAGTGACATTGTAAGGTCATCAGTCGACAAAAGAATGAAACATGACTTACAAAATAGATTCTACACTTGACAAATACTACTATTCTGATATTTATGACTTACTTTTACGTTTAGAATATTTTATCGAAAAATTTGTCTACATTCCCATGACGTCATGCTAAAATATACAATTCAAACCAACGCGGGCTTCTCGCTCTTCGGGCCTCTTTTTTCATTGGTAAGCCACTGACGCGGGTGCGAACGTACAGCCCGTACAGGGAAGAGGGTGGTAGGTGAAAGAACTGCCCCACTGGAAATAAGCGTATATAGGGGACCGGAAATTGGTTATCTTGGACATAGGAGAAAGTTTACAGTAGTATTAACAGTAGTAAGAGTAATAAGACTAAAGTTGTTGTCCGGGTTGAACCTGTAACACTTCTCCACTATAGGTCATCCACTAACAGAAAACTTTGAAGCCTGTGAGCGAGTACTGCGAAAACGATTTGGTGAACATGATCATCCAAAAATTGTAATGTGATTTTCTGGGGCCACCCTTATATATTCAAAATAGGTTAAACATCTACCGCAGGATGCCCTTAGAGGCAATTAATATCCAGGTTAAATCCACTGGGTTCCAGTAGAACCACGATAAATCACACCTATAGCTACGCCTCACGACCGTCAGAAGTGGCCACATGGAATGATGGAATTAAAATGGCAGGTAGACGAAGCCCTCGTGTGTCTTGAGAACACGGAGCGACCCAAAGAATGAAAGTTGGAAAGATCATGAATCTGTGAACTCATTAGGTAGTGAGCAATGCGCTCACCTCCTTATCAGCCTCTGGAAGTTCATCAGTAAACTTGACAGAATGCGTTCTCGATGCTTCTCGTTCCTGCCAACCCTCATCATCGCTACAAGCAACTTCTCTCATTTCGCCCCCTGAAACTGTATTCTTCATTCCCGATAACATTTCCAGTTTAATGTTATCTACAAGCAGAAAACAAATTAATTCTTTTAAAAACTGTACTTTATAAATATCAATAAATTTTTTTTCATGATAGAAATATTACCATTCGCGTTAAGAATTTACTGCGAATGGTGATTCTAATAATCAAATAATCGAGAATTTAAACAAACTTATTTTACCATGTTGCGCATCAGGATGGTACTCCAATTGAGGTAGAAGAAAGCATGTGAGAACTTCCTGTTTTGTTTCTTCATCTATATCCGTTTGAAAAGTCAGCATGGGCTGCGCCTGATTTTCACTTAACCAAACTGCTTTAAGGTTCAAATTGATCAGGGAAATCGGTAAATACTGTAACCTATAAAAGAAGATATAATAAATTATATCAGAATATAAAAAGAGAAACCAGTAAAATATAATGATATCAAGAACTCCATCTCGATAAGAAAGAGATATACTGCAACGCTGCTATAAAACAAAATCTTTAGAAATCAACTCTATTAGACATTTTCATATTCGACAACATCACGCGTATTTAAAAAAATCTTGAAAGCATACCTGTTACCAGATACATCCAACACATGAAGTGCCGCACATTGTCCAACTTCTGTGGGAAGATATTGCAACTTGTTATCTCTTAAGGATAACACACCTAACTTCTTTAAATTGCCTAAAATACAGAAAATACTATTATACTACTTGTTTGATTTTCAAGACTAGGCGATTTTGAAACCAATTAAGTACCAATTTCCGTAGGAAGGGATTGTAAGCTATTTCTATCCACATTAAGATTATTTAAATTAAGGAGGTTTCCTATAGAAACTGGCAGCTCCAGAAGAAAATTTTCTGTGAGAATTAATTCTTGCAAATTTTCACACCTGAAAATAAACAACACATAAAGTAAAACGAACAAAAAACACACTATATGACAGAAATGTAATTATTAAAACGAATTACTACTGATTCTTAATAGTAAATTATTATTATTAAAATTCTTACCTGCCTATGTTTGCATTCAAGACAGATAATCTATTTTGATCAATTTTAAGAATAGTCAGATGTTTAAGTTCTCCCAAACCGTTTGGTACTTTTTCAATAACATTTTGAGACAAATGAAGATCAGTGAGCGACTTGAGACCACCGATTTCTTCAGGTAAGTCCTCCAGTCGATTTTCTGAGACGTCTAAACATACTAGAGTCTTTAATTCACCGATTTCAGAAGGCAAGTGTTGCAGCTGGTTGTGGTCTAACCACAATTCTTGAAGAGCTGGCAATTTTCCTATATGCGCTGGCTGCAAAATTTTACATACAGTATTAATCCAGATTATTAATATATTAAATATTCATGTATAACTCAACATTTATGTGTAACAACATTAGATCAAACTGTGTTCAGGAATAGTTCTAAAAATTATATAAACTTACCAATTCTTCTATGTCGTTATCTCCGAGATCTAGTCTCTCCAGTTTAACAAGTTGAGAGAGTGATTCAGGCAAGGATTTGAGCAAATTTTCTCTTAATTCCAAAGACTGCAAGTTTTCAAGGCTAAAATAATAATATTAATACACTTGAGCGTCATTTGCTTCAAGAACATATTAAATGTGCAGTTTCTTAATTGTTGTATTTTTATATAAATGCAATAAGATATATACTCTGTCCTATCACCGTGATCCTCGAACAACTTCAAAGTAACTCCTTACTCAACGCCAATTATTTGGAGTATTTAATTCTCTGATGTTGCTCGAATATTTTAAGTAAGAAATAACAAAAATCGATCAAACCCTCTTTTTTAATTGAAATTATGATTTTTGAAGATTTTTTTCTAAGCAAAAATCATGTGGAATTTTTTATAAATAAAATATCGAGTAAACGAGTTCCAATACTTTCGTGTAAAACGAAAACTAGAGTTTCCACAGAAGTTTTTGGAGCCCTAATTGTGCTATAAAAACCCTTAGAGAAGACCCAGTTTTAGTTTCACACGAAAGTTTATAAGAAATTTCTTAATAAATATTTTATGTAAAACAACGCACACATAATTCAAAATTTTAATTAGAAAAAATCTTAAAAATTAAAATTTTGAATGAAAAAAAGCACTCTATCGATTTGTTTCCTTCTTGACTCAAAACTTTTGAGGAACATCAGATAACTTAATCTATAGAAGACCCAGTTTTTGTTTGACACCAAAGTTTATAGGAACATAAGCGAATCAAATCCTGCAAAGAACTGGCGTTGAGTAAGAAGTTTGAGTTGATGCTGGTTGAGGCTCACCATGCCATGAAAGAACATCAGCGGCAAAAGGCCAAATTTTATCTAACTTACGCAGGCTGTATTAAAAGTGTAGAGTTTATGAATTAATTCATTTCTGAAGAAAGATCGATGAAGACTTCTTGTTGTTGGTTAAAACTTCAACTATATATTTAAAATTGATGTGTAGAGTTTAGGCGTGGTTTACTGATTCCCAAGTTTACAATTTAAAGCAATGGTCGGTACGCCATTGATCGGGTCAGGGCACCCTGACCGGGCTGACCAATGACCGAACTTTCTGGTCAGGTAACTGCAAGCTTGGACAGGCGAACCCTTTCCCCAGGGGTCTTTTGTTGGAAAATGGAAAAAAAATTTGAAATAAAAAAATTCTCAATTTTGCAATCTGTGATTAGAAAGTAATATATTTGAAATCTGCGTATTTTTCAGATTTCAATGACATGTAATTTGAAGGTCTAAAATTTGAGAAGTATTAAATATTGAGCTAAAGTTTCTTGATATTAAACTCCTTCTAATTTTCAACTATTCTAGACAGGTGTAGTAATATATCATAGGAATCGAAAAAAATTCGTAGATGCTGATTATGCTATTTTGAAATCGATAGTTGAAAAATTTAAAGTTTTTAAATTTCCTTACTTTGACCTACCTGTGGACAAAAGACCCCTAATGGAGTAAGCTTACCCAAACTGAGGTCCGCGAGCAGACCTTAGATTAGTAGAAAAAATTAAGTCGGGACCGGCCTGACCATACCTGAAACGTGAGCTACCCGAATATATATATATATATATATATATATATATATATATATTTATATTTAAAATATTACCATTAACATATATTAGCATCTCTATCACTCTTACGGCACTGGCCCTGACACCGCTCTGTCAAACACTCCAAGGAAGATAGAGTTAATTGTCAAGAATGAGAAGTGCCGAATATACTGTAAATACATGTTCACGAAAATTATTTCTATCCCGCACTCGAGGCCTGACATAGTTCTCCTGTCATCAGTGCTGTCGGAGGTGCCAAGCTTTCACTAATTCACAGCACCTGAATGTCAACGAAATGCCAAGAAACTTGCGATGAAAATGAAGACGGCAGTTTTGTTTGGGTCGCTATGGGTCATTAGGGTGCACAAGGCTTTTGATAAATCGTTATATTTAGTCCATCACACAATGTAACCACCCATCTCATGATCGTGAGAACTGGGTACAACTAAAACTGTAACGTCGAAGCGGGAGCGATTTTCTTGAATAGCATCCTCCCGCGGTAAAATCCTGCAGCTGCCTCTATGACAATAATGTTCAGCTGTAACCACGTCTTACGACCTTGAGATAGGCGGCTATAGGTTGTGATGGACTTAACACGACGATGCGACTAAAGTCTCGTGAACCCTGAGGACACCGGGGAACCAAAGGATGACCGTCTTCTGAACCACCCTGCAAGTATCATAGCATTTCGTTGACAAGCAAGGATGCTTTTCAGCATATTAACCAATTAATGTTTTGCACCTCAAAGAGTAGGGATGATCAGTATGACCAGCTTAACAGAATATTGCGTGTATACCCGTCGTAATTTTCTTATGAGGTCTGTATACCTTCTCTTTCTTGTCACTGTTCTTGACAGTGACTTTCTCGTCGGCTGGTGCAAAAAATTCGATAAAGAACATGGTTCGTTTCTCGAAGTCAAAGAGAACTGTAAAGCATCGAGTGCGCGACAGAAACAATTGTCCAGAATATGAAGTCGTAGTATATGCGCCCTTCTCATTTTCGACAATTGGATCTATTTCCCTTGGAGTGTTTGGCGGAGAGGTATCAGATCTGATACCGTAAGAGTGACAAAGATGGTAATAATCGACTCTTAATGTCGCATTGTGTCTTTGGATGTACGTCATTCCCACATGAGTTGGAAAACTAAATAGTGTGTGTCTTTTGTGCGCGGGGCGTTTATGATACGCTTCGCAGCTATCATGTGGAATATTTGGCTCAAAATGTGGCGACGTTATGTTAAAGTGGAAATGACACCGTCTTACCACGCCCAAATGTCCGACTTCCATCCGGGTGATATAAGGAATGCAAACGTTAGCTCACACGACATCGATGTCATCCGCTTGCAACTGTATGTGCTGTACCCAGAAAAATCCTATTGCGAAAACATTAGTGATTCAGTATTCCGCGTCTAGGGAACCACTCCATATAAATAATGTACTATCGGGATCGTAAACATGTTCATTGTAGATACCTTGTTCCTCGCCGACAGTTCAAGAGGATCAAATCTGTCCACTAAGACGTTTGTATCTGCATCGGAGACAATTTTTTTAGTTGTCACGTCCTGAATGAGGCTCTGTGGCATTCCCAGGTATGTATATGTATCTCCAATGCGAATTTTTCATATTGCGCTTCTTTCGACGAGCTCTGGGTCTTTGGAGATGCCATTCAGTTTCCCTCTCTTTAAATTGACCTTGGCGCATTTTTCTAACCCAAAATCCACTCCAATCTCCCGAGGATTTGTCTGTTTGTAATGTGGACGGGAGGGGCCGTGTTTTTGGTCTCAAGGCAGTACTCCGAATCCGAACAACTTCGTCGAATGTTTTTGTATCTCGGCGGCTTTTCATTGTTCCCAACATTCTAAGATTATCCCTCTCAGGTATCAGGCCTACCCATCACACAGCAAGGGTTGCCCTTCCTTTTCAACGATAAAAAAATTAGTATCGCCGGCTATGCAATCCGCAAGCCTCCCTAGCAGGCTAGGATGGGAGGTACGATCCCTCTGAGGTCATCAGTTATGATCTGTCTGTTGGAAAGGTTAAAGACTCATGCATACATTGTAAGATACATAGAGAGATAGATGCCGCTTTGGAAAATCAAATTTACTACCTCGTCTGAAAATTATGATTTGACAACGAACGTCACCCTCCAGAGGGGCGTCTTCCAAGGCGACAAAAAGAGCTCTCTTCTCTTTTGCATCACCCTTCTGCCACTATCTTTCGCACTATGCAATTCTCTTGAGTACCTCTGTGGCGAGCTTAATCATCGTGCGCATAAGGTCATTCATGTATTTTATAAGGATGACCTGAAGATCTATGCTTTCGAGACAATGCCACTTGAGAATTCTTTAAGCATTGTCAAAAGGTACACCCAAGAGATTGATACGAACCCTTAATTCAATAAGTGTAGCAAGACTCATCTGAAGCGAGGACGAATTATTAGCGTAGCTGAGAATCCTGAGCTGAGCTGAGATCCTGAGATACGAGCGTCTCCTTAGACAGATGTGATATTTCATTCTACCGGCGCGTCGTCCCTGTTCTACTCTATTCGCTCGAGATGGTTCCATGAACGAAGCACGAGCTAACATTCCTCAACATCGCTACACGTAAAAGCATGCATATAAATACTTTCGTTACACTCTTATATATCCCACGCCGATAAGCCGGTGCAGACTCTAAATGTCCACTATAACCAAATTATAGTGAGTACAGCTCACATAGTGGCAAATTGAAAACATTTTTTCCTGAAAAAGGACAGGTATCACGAGATGATTGGCAGAGGGGCGTTTTTTTGAAGTCACGGAACAGGCTACCGAGACCCTTGGCCTAGATCTTAACATCATAATTGAGGAAAATACATTATCTCATTAAGATGCCTGTCATGCATATTCTGAGTATCTAGAGCACATACTATCCGGATGTGCCTCTCACTCGGGAACGAAGTATCTCCACAGACGCAATGAAGCCCTAAGAGTGCTTTACTACCATGCTTCTCATTATTACAATGTGGACTGCGACCCTGCTCTGACAAACTCTTCGACGAAAGTATGTATTTCTGTATGTACTGAAAAATGTACTGCGACCGTATTTGAACATTTTGGAGGCATATGGGGCATTATTCATGAACTGCCCCAACTTTAAA
>JAWWLR010000004.1:68573119-68584041 GCA_035041075.1 Acraspis erinacei | reverse complement strand
AGCCAGATGTTGTTTAGTCACCTTATGGGCCAATTCGGGATGAAGACCCACGAAAAGACGATGTTGTTCGCCCCCGAAGGGTCCACCCCGTGCTCTCGCCCGAAAGTGACATCTGATCACATCTCCATTCATTTCTGCCGTCCATTTGGTCCTCTTTTTGGTCTGCGCACCCTGAAGTTGCTGGTGAATTGCAGTCTCAACCTCAGATCTTATTAGGCTGATTGTTCTTCTAGGGAGGAGTTTACCTTCTATAATTAAAAGTCTTCGTCGTTCAAGGTCGTCTTGGGTTACTGCTCTCATTTACGGGAAATTTGTTACACAGTTTTGTCGAAAAGCCATCCCGTCGAGAGAAATTGTGGTCGCTCCCATCTCGTGTTCGAAATGGCATCGTATCAAATACTCATCATGATGGGTTTGGAAACTGACGCGCCGCCGTGGCATTCCTGTGGAAGTGGTCGGTTGAGATCTCCCAACCGAAACATCCTCCGCAGGCACAGCTGATTTTCTGCTGCTTACTATTTGTTGCCGGTGTTCTGGCTGGACATTAACCCTTTCGGGTATGCCGGCGAGATCTACCCGTCCTTCACGTAGCTCACCACCACCAGCCCGCATGCTGTGGCCCCCATCGGTGGCTCCAGGGGCGTCCCGACAATCCTCGGGAAGTGACGAATGACGATATATATTTATGAATTTCTCCATTATATTTTATCGGTTTAGGTGTTCTACTTAGTCCCTTTCCTCTTCGTTATCTGCCTGTCTGACATGGGAAACATTGACCGTAGCAATGCTACCGCCTACATAGCCATCAAAGTCATTAGAGGAAAGCTCAAGCCCTACCGTGACATCAGCGCCAAACACCTTCGGTAGAGTATTATTATTATTATTATTATTATTCTTAAATAAAGATAATATTATATGAGGATGGTGATTTATCAAGTCAGCGCAGAATGCAGCACCGAGAGTGGAGATACACCTAGTACGAAGTAACAAGGCATTACCTACAGTGTCTTCAGTTTTTGTTTGTATTTCTAATACGATGTGCTGCTTCAATTCAACATTTTAATATAATATTTTCAGTATCTACTTAACTGCAGAGAATATTATCCCTAAATCTAATATGTACAGTACCTATTTAACTTACTGGTGATATTATCTTATCCTCCTCCTACTCTTCCTCCTCCTCCACTATTCTTTCTCATTCTTCCACATACATTTTGATAGCTTATTGACAACTAGAAGCAAAAGAATCCTAGCTATATCAGTATACAATTCTAAACCTGTCACAGTGATCCACAGTATGTAAAAGAAACTCTTAAGAATCTTTTGGTATTTTTCCAGTCATATAATCGCAAAGCCTTCTGCAATCTTGGAAATTTGAAAAATTATTTGTTAATTAAAACATATTTTTGATCATAGCTTTCTGTAACACACTATCTCTCTCCCTCTTTCTCTAACTTGCACATTCTTAATATTTTGCTGTTACTTGATTATGAGTTAAATCTGTCGAATATAACAATTAGTTTAATCCATAGAGTATATTTTAATTATATCACATGATGCCCTTGCACATGCTTCATGCCTTACTCTTACTTTTTATGAGTTGAAAGTTCATTTCGTTTTTAGGACATCGTTACGACATCTTTACCATTTTACGATATCCTATGCACGTGTCGTTACGGTGTCTTTACGATATCCTGAAGACAATGTCAGATCACACAACATTTTTACGATATCGTAAAGACACCTTAATTACATTGACATAGGATATCGTAAAGTTGTAGTAATGAAGTCGTAACGATGTCGTAAATACGTCGCCAAGTTGTATGCCCATTGGGTAGCGTACATATGGGGATGTAAACGCGTGCGTGTGTGTCTGACTCGTTCTATGTACAATGAGCTAGGGATCAAATGAAATAACACTTACCCTATTTGTATCTATTATTTATTAAGCATATGTCAGTATACATTTTTCTTCTGTAGAATGTGGATCCTCAGAAATTTCCACAGCTGATTCATCCTTGATTTTTTTACCATTGAAAATGCAACAATGATAGTAACGTAAGTATTGAATTTTTCCCATTTAAGGAGATGCTGCACTTTGGCTGAGTTTCCAGTTTGGGTAAATATTTCTTCAAATGTGATAAAAGATTCTGATCTTCTATAAACACTTTATAAATTCTTTTGAGTAAGAATATAGAGAACTCTTTCTCAATATCTACTTCAATTCTTGATCCATATTTCGGTTTGAGAAAGTTTCATGATATTGATTGCCTAAACTCTATTTAATTCCATCCTTTTATTTATTCTCGTTGGAGGAAACAACTTTCTTGTCTGACCATTACAAAAATTAATTTTTGTAATTCGCGAAGTTTACTAAAATGATACGTGTCAATTAGGGATCGATATCCAACTAAAAATACGATCACCTTTTTGTTTAGGCATTAACTTACTTTTATACTGATATTCCTTATTAATAAGCCATAGGATCTGGGTTGCAAAAATAATAATTAGTGTTCGCAGATTTTATGTATTTTAAAATGAAAATTTAGTTTTAAAGAAATATAAATTTTTTTAGCACAGCCATGAAGATCGATAGCATTTTCCATTTTGGAAACATTATTCTTAGCTGGATGAAGAGATGCGATCACTGACCACAGAAATGAGTAGCAATCGTTAGCTTGAACTCTTGAGAACTCATTGTGTGTTTAAAAAAATGAATTCTTCTAATTGCTCCTCCTATTCAAATATTTAAAAAGATTGTGTGTTTAAATTAACTGATTCATTTAGTGATACTCATTAAACAAACCCGAAAAAACCCTTGGAGTTGTTCAGGAATCTAATGCCCAGGTTGATGGACCTAGCACATGACAAAAGAATGAATATCAAACTTTGTCGTTTGACTACGAAAGCGAACTTTTGTGAGCTGTAAGAAGAAGTGATCTCTATACAGAACGAAAGCAGAGTCTAATGAAATGTGTACAGCCTTAGACTGTCGATGCATAAATGCTTCTGCGGGTTTAAACGCGTGTGGTTGTAACCTCTAGTCCTCGCTCGCTCGCTACTTGATACCAGAATAAAGTGACACGGATCCCTGAGCCTTCTATCTACCACAAAGAATACTTTTATTATGATTTTAGATACCATTCTTGCCTAAACTATTCGATTTACTTTATATATTTTTTAATTCTAATTTTCTGGAAAATTCTAGACTGCGGAAGAATGTTTTTCATAGGCAGAATTTTGTAGTTAAAGTATTATCTGAAAGTAAGTAATAAATTATTCTTTTATTTCTCACTTAACCTTGACACATGTATGTGATAACCTTGAAACTTGTTTTTCGAATATTTGAACTTCACACAATTGCGTAATATTATTCTATGCCGTCATCGAAATGCTCCAGAAGCCTGTGTCACCATCAGAATTTCCATGAAAATTCGAGAAGCGTGCCTCACACGGATACGCATGCACATCCCGACACATATCCACAGTCCGTCTTACTAATTGATCCAGAAACCCCCTGCCTATCTACTTAATTTATTTTCTTAAAGGGCATAGGAGGATAAGCATTTGTGTGCTGCCCCCGGCCCGACCAGGTCCATATTTTCATCATAAGATGGCATCAATCGGTAGTGAAATACTCTGGATTATTATCTCCCAGAAATGATTTTTATCGGCGTTATGAGGGTTAGAAGGAAAATCGAAAAAGTCGTTTTTCTCGAAAACGGCTTCACCGATTTTGATGAACAAAATATATGTTATGGGACTCAGTAGTAGGATGTTAGAAAAAATTTATTAACTGCTCTCCAGAAAAATAACATAAAATTTTTTTTTTTTAATTTTTTAAATTGTTTTTTATGGGTTTTGTTTCGAGCACTACTTTCATCTTCCACCAAAAAAATCTTCAATTCATATCCTAAAATATATTTAATCACTCTTTAGTCACTCTAACTTTTATTCATCTAACACATTATTCATTATACTGAATATTTTGACTCTGCTTTCACAGTTGGTTTCCCTTCTAATATGTGATTCATCATATCATTCAATTTTCACTCATCAAAAAAAATAACGTATTGATGCCTGCTTTGAAGGGGAAACGAAATCAATTGACGACAAGAAAATCGAACGAGTCCCGTTATGTGAGGAAGATATGTTGGGCGGCTGAAGCTGTCCACAGAATACTTAAGCAAAAATACTGACTTCTAGACCATAAACTGGACAATAAATTGCTTCCAAATATTGGAATGTATTTCCGAATTGCTGTGTTGGTTTTGGAAGAAACTTTTCTTACAAAGTATCACATTTGAAGATGTCTTAGGCTTTCCAGAAATGAGAGAAAGGGACTTGAAGATTCTGTTCACTGGAACATATTAATTATCACAAGCAGTATCATATTTAGCTGGAATGATTGATGAACATGATCAGATCAGATTGCATTACGTTAAAGAACAATCTAATGTATTGAAATTGCAAGTTCAATCTCGTCACATTTCAAAAAAAGTATACAGGTGTTTCGTGAAATATGACCCCAATACTATCGGTATTTCTGGATTCCTAGAGTATACATGTGATTGTGCCAACCGAAGAAGGACTGTTGGCTGGTGCTCACATATTGCAGCAATAGTATACTACCTGGCCCATGCAACGTACTTTTCAAAAATTCTGAAGCCAGCTAAAATTCTCAGCAAAATTTTTCAGCACGATAGAATCATGCCTGTAATTAAGGACGACAGTGACAAAGATTGAATAGGCTTACAAATAATTTTATTCGTGTAAGGCGAGAGGTATCACGATAATTGAGCTCCTGGGTTCGTGAGAGGGACACTTTGTCCAAGGAACTCAAGATAAAAGTTTTTTTTTAATCGAATGATGACGTTGCATCTGGTTTTTATTGAGAAATTGCGTATAACTTATTGCGTCATAAGCTAAAAATTAAGTTGGTCCCCCATTCTCATGGAATTGCATACATGTGAAGGGATGCAAAGTAGTTCTTATTATTTTAAACTATGAAGTAATGCTTTGGTCATTTCCGCAAACATATATTTTGCAGCCTTGAGTGTGAGTGTAATATAGAGAAAAAATATTTGGTGTTTCAGAAGTACTTTCTTTAAAAAAAATATATAAAATTGTGATATTTCATTTATCTCCTTATTATACAAGAGAATAGGGTTTTGGCTTTCTCTTGGAATACCCTTAGTACCTACTATAACATCTATTTTAACCATCACCATCGATAAAGTCGTTTTCAAGAAAAATTTCATTTCTCAAAAAATTTTTATCGTTTTTGTAAATTTTTTTTCAGTTGATACTTAGGCTAATTTGTGTTATAGAGGTAGCCACTTGCCCCCGCAATACAGATCACATTAGAGCAGGGGCATGCACATCGTGCTTATCCTGCTACGGCCTCTATAATTTATAAAGAAAAGTGCATATTTGCCAGTTTTATAATATTGAAATGATTATGAATTTGGAAAATTCTGCAATATCCATAATATTTGATGGTCCACTTGACACACTTGAAATTTACAAATGAATTTTCAGAAGGCCCAATTTTCAAATTTTGAGAATTCGAAGTTTGATAATTTTGAAATTTATTCCTGGCTAACATGATAAATTTACAATTTACAAAGAAAAGTCAATATTTGCCTCTTTTGTAATATTGGAATAATGTTAAGTGTGGAAAATTCTGTAATAACCAAATAATTGTTGGACGACTTGATAAGCTGGAGGCTTATAAATAAATTTGCAGAGGACCTAATTTATAAATCAAATATTTCTTAAATTTATTGCTGGGTAACTTAATAAAATTGTTGAAATGAAAGGAGTCGTGGTTGGAGGTAGAAAGAAATATTTATTATAATATTAAATGAGTCTTACAATAGAGCGCCATGCGCTTGGGCACCGCGTGCCGCCTCGGACGAGAACTGAAGGTTCTGGTTCCCGTGCCTTGCGAGTCGGCCGCTGCCGTCTATACCTAAATCAAGTTAGGTACTCGGGTGGGGAGCGCACGCATACATACATGTGTGAGTGCGCGTATTTAATTTATATATCGTAGTAATGTTGCGCCTTATAAATGTACATAATTTAACAATTTCATTTGTTTATGAGGTAGAAACATACCATTTTTTTTGCAGCCATTTTTAACGTAGTTAATACTCAAAAATCAATTAACGGCTAATGTTACGTTACACTGTAACTCTTTTGGACCCAAACAACAGTACCTTTTTTAATAATAAATCGCTTTTCCCAAAAACTATTGATTATTTTTAGCTCAAATTTTGCATATTGTTTCAGCTTCACAGAATATACCTTTTCGGAGACTTTAATATATGTGTATGCAATTTTCGCAAAAATAACTAGATTTTGCAAAACGGCCATTTTTGACGGTTTTTATTGCTTTTTGAGGGAACAAATCAAACAATCTCAATGGGCGACCTACCAAATTAAAGATCTTTTTAACATCTTCAATTAACGATTAAACTTTTTTTTCGCAAATCAATACGTTGATCGCAATCTCCCAGAAACATGATTTCGCCAACTTTGAACATGGCGCAATTCCTTGTGCACTAACATTTTTGCCTGCAAACATATAGGCCTTCATCCCAGGCATAGACACTACATTATGGAATGCCTCATTTTCATTCTAAAATTTTGTGGTGAAAAAATCCTTCATTCCCTGGACTAATACAGATACACGGTCGAGGCAGGGGGCTGGGTCTGCCGCTCATTCATACCGACCAAATGACGCTTTATCGCTGGCACGCCGTCTGCCGCCCATGGGTCCGGTAATGCGCCAGGCACGTTTGTTATCTGGGTATTGTCCGCCGAGGCTCACGTAGCTCCATAATTTTCGAAATCGCTCTGTAACTCGTGTTGGATTATCACTAGAGGTCTAAAACTTTTTTTTAAACTCCCTCAACTCTTAAGCAATAACTTCCTCGCTTTGAGTTTTCTCAACGAAACATATTGAAAAACTTCCCCACTGTCGTATTTTTGTAAACGAGATGTCCCGGATTGTGCTGTCATCAATTCCGGAATCATACAAGATATAAGGACATGTTGAGGACTGGAAAGAACCCTAGGTTCGAAATTTTGGGCGCGCTGATTTCACATGAAGCTAGCACCGCCACACTTGTAACTTCAAAACCGTTGAGTTGATCTATTTCCGTTTTCTTTTTCCGAAATAAAGCGCACATTCAGGGCTGTCGATCCCCACTAGGCCCAAACCCGCAGTTCTTTTAGTTTTTTTTTTAAATTGATGCGCGGTCTTGCTTCACATGTGAAGCTGGCACCGCCACACCTATAACTCCGAAATCAGTGTTGCAATCAATCCCGAAATCATACACAAATTAAGGGCTCATTAAGGGTTAAAAAGAATACTACTATCGGCGAAAAAATCTTATGAAATGTATGGAAAGTTGATGGCTTTTAAAGAGAGTGAACTTTGAAACATAGTTTTTTATTGCAAAAATAATAGGAACAATCTGAAAAAAATCATGTTCGTTTTTTGTAAATAAATATGCGACTGAACTATCTTCAGTTCTAATGAAGATTATGGAAGTGATTTAAATTGGAGGTAGTTAGTTGAACTATCTGTAATAATGTACAATTTGAAGGAAGTATGTGCTTCTTGTTGTCTTCGTGCAAATTGCGATATTTGAAGTCAGTTTTTTATATAGGAAAGCAAGTGCCAGAGCCCAGCCTGGTGCCGTTTTTCCAGGGGATCGTCCTTGATTTTCCTCACTACAGGGAAAGGGTTCGAACGCCAGAGTGAGGCGCGCAGACACAAGTTGGGTAGGTTGTACTGAGGACAACCGAGAACGATCCCCTGAAAAAATAACACCACTCTGATTTCTGGAACTTGGTTTCCTATATAAAAAACCGACTTCAAATATCGCAGTTTGCACGAAGACAACAAGAAGCACATACTTCCTTCAAATTGTATATTATTACAGATACTTCAACAAAATACCTCCAATTTAAATCACTTCATAATCTTCATTATAACTAAAGATAGTTCAGTTGCATATTTATTTACAAAAAATGAACAATTATTGATATTTTGCAAATTTTTCGACGTCAATTTGTTAAGAAATGCTTAAAGTACCATCATAAATTATTTCAGATTTTTCCTTTTATTTTTCCACTAAAAAACTATGCTTCAAAGTTCACTGTTTTTAAAAGCTATCAAATTTCCTTAGTTTTCATCAGATTTTGAGATTTGTATGCTAACAAATTTTTTATGAATATTTCTTTTCGGCTCATTAACGTACAATATTTGCACCTTTAAAATGATCCCTCTTTCATTAAGCTACCATTTTGTCTTCACTTACGTTTTCAACGTCAAAGCCAGAGGACTCGAATTTTCTCGCCGATAGTTTTGCATGATAAATCTGACTATTTAGGTTTTAAATTAGAGAATCTAGTGCCGTTGAGAATCTAGAATAAAATAATTGGAGTAGCACTATTTGCAATGTCCAGTATATCCGGCTTCTAGATCAAGAATCTATTCTAGTCCTAGTCTACACCTGCTTTTATTACAGGCTCTACTCAACTTCCCCTCGCGTAGTCCAGTGATTTCTTGGGCGATGACCAAACGAGCGCAAGCTACTTGGTTTCCTTCCCCTTCCAGTGGGACCCTTACCCCTCACACCTCTTCCTTACACTCTCTCGTTAATGACCCTAAAATAATCGCTGAAGCCTAAACTTTACCACACTTTTAATACTTCCAACATTTATATAAAAAATAGCCATAATCCAACGAGACATCAAGTGAGTAGCGAGTTATGACGGCCATGTCTAAACATTCTGCCTCGTTTTACCATAGGTATGTTGGACCTTTGTCGCATTCTTAATCGTACCAACCAAGGTAGCAAATAAAATAGTTACGCCACCTACTTTAATTTACTAGAGAAACCAATTAGTAGTACAGACAACTAATTAATTAGTAACTTGTAATACTAAAACATTACTAACGTAAACTAGTCAAGGGTACTACGAACGGCTTCCTAAACCAACTATTTGCTTATTTGGTGTTACTAACTGAACCTTTGTAAGAACCAATAAATGTTTTAATAATAAAAAGGTAGTAGCCCCAACTTTTCATTTTTCTCAGTGTAAGAGAACGATCTGGCAAACATGGCGCTACGGCATTTCGTACGGCTAGCGTACGAAAATGCAACAGATAACTTTAAAAGTGATAAAAACTGATTGAATTGGCTTTAGGATCTATTTACTTCATCCATTCATCAGCATACGACTGCATATAGTCAATATATTGTTTATAAATACAAAAATGTAAATTTCATTCAAAATTTGTAGTCTTGTGTTCACTTGTCGGCGAAAAATGCGACCAATATCAGGATTTCTTTCATTAAAAACTCAAGTAAGCAATATGACTAAGATAACACAGAAATAGAATTTTATAGATTAGAAATATTAAGGACTAGAGAAAATAAGATTTGAAAATATGAGATTCGTGGTAAGGCGCGCCGCGGCGATTCGGCCGCTCTTGGGCAGTTGCTAGTTCTTGCCTGCCATCCGCTGTCTTGTGTTGTAACTAGAGAATACCTGTAGGCCCCATTGCGCTGTGATTTATTTTGGCTATGCAAGATGGTTTTTATTAAAATGACGGCCAAATTGCCGCCCTAGCGCCCGCCTGAGGATTAAGTTCGCAAACGTTAGCTCACATGACATCGACTGATCCTTCACATTTCTTTAACTTCATTTGGTTAACTTCATTTGGTTAAACATTGGTAACATCTGGTAGTAGGGGTTTTATTCGTATCTGGTTCTATTATTTGTGAATCTAGGTTGGAAGTTTCATTAAAATCAAGGTTGAGAATTTCATTGGAAACCAGGTCGGAATCTAGGTCTGAAATTAGGTTTAGATATTTGTTGATATTGGTTTGGGAAAAATAGGAATGGAAATCCAAATGGTGAAAATGGAAATCGACTTCTGTATGGTTTTTTAACCGGATTATTTTGGTTTTGGTTTCCGGTTTGGTTATCCTTTTCACTATTTTCATTTTCCCTTGATTCTTTATTATTATCCGAATTATTTTTATCCCCGTTACTATTGTTACGCCCTTTTTCTTTTTTGTCTTCGATTTTAGGTACGGTAATTTGTAAAACTTGGCCTCTAATTTTGGATTTGGCTAGCTCAGTTTCCCACTCTTTACCCAAATCTTCTAATTGCTCAAAAGTTTCAAAGTCGTTCCGTTTAATGTACATTTTGTATTCTATGCGAAGTTTTTCATATGTTCTACGTAATTCTCATTCGCGGTTTTTTCTCGGGTAAAGTTCAGTAAAAAGTTTCCTAATTTCCGTTAAGGACAAATGGATTTCTTGCTTTCTTGTTTGATTACAGAATTTTCTTTTTCGTCTAATTTCATCTGAAAATCTTTGGTCAATATAGGCGTTTTTAAAATCATCATAAGAATCTGACAATGTTCTCCGAGAATTTTTATTTATTTCGCACCAATATTTTGCTTCTTCAATTAATAGTGCATCCTAATTTTCTAGGATGTCGCCATCATTTATTTTATAACCTCTTTTGAATCTTTTTAATTCTTCTAGAAAATGTGCGGGACTATCCTCTTTATTATTTCTGAATTTAATCGGCCAATTGCTCATAATTTAGAACTTCGTTTGTATCATGCTGGAAGTGTTTGATTAGTTTGGTTCTTATCGGATTCATAATCTGTTAATGTCGAGAATCTACGTGTTTTGTTTTGGTATGAGTCGATTCTGTTCTGTAATGGTTCACTGTCATCGGAGTCTTGCAATTTTAAGTTATTATTTCTTACTCTGCTATTGTTCTCGATTTAAGGTATGAAAATTGACGAGGTTCTTTTGAATTTTCTAGTAAATCGAATTGGAAGGATTGCCTGGTACGAGATTCTTCGGTTCTATTTTTTCTA
>JAWWLR010000004.1:68464681-68478082 GCA_035041075.1 Acraspis erinacei | reverse complement strand
AAGTACGTCCCGACCAGTCTTGGCTGGTCGGTCAAGGACAGGGAGAGAGCGCGAAAGGAGAGACGCGCTAAGGTAGACACGAGCCATACGGAGACTCAAACCGAAGAAGCCGAGGTGGCTCCCACTACCCACCAAGGGAAGCGAGAGAGGGAGCCCACTCTGAGTCCCGTTGAGGCAAGCACCTCCAGACAGGTGATCAAGAAGCCGAGGACTACAACGGCTACAGCGCCCGGGGTGGCTTCCCCCTGCCGAGGGCAGCCTAAGATACCGGCGGCACTAGTTTGGGGAACGCTGCTCTAAATCAATCGAAATAATATATTCCCGAAAAATGCTTTATTCCTTTTTGAACGATTTTCCCACTAGAACTTTTAGCTAACTCAAAATTCGCCATAATCCCAAAACGCTTTAAAGTATCACTGTCGAATTTTTACAAGGGCATGACAAAAAAACATTCTCTTTTTTATATAAATATCTAAACTTTTAAAATAAGCCCTTACCATAAGAACATTACAAAACGCAATCTCTGTATATTTATCTACGATATTCTCAACATTGAGTCACTGAGCGCAAGTTGAAGTCATGAAAATAATTACATTTTGGTTTGATGAAAAATTGTTTTTGTTTTTTTACTTCGAAAACTACAAGAGCTACTATTGTGTATAGGCATAAAATATGCGGTATTAAATTTTCTATAAAAATATATGTTTTAAAATTTGAAATTTAAAATTTCTTTCACAAGCTGTCAGGGGCCAAGAGGCTAGAGGGGGCCAAGGTGACTGGAACACTAAAATTCGATAAACGGATATTCCACGTAACCCCTTCATTTCAAATTCTTTGAACAATTTTCTCACCCGTAAAAATCGTGAACTATTATTATCCTTCAATACTCTTTAAGAGGCAAATATACTGTAATTCACAAAAAGTTGATAAAAAGTTCTTTCTTTTCTATTTTTTTTTAAATCACGCTTTTGTATTTAAAAACTCCATTATAATTTCAAAATTCCGGGGGCACAGGCTAAGAATAACAAATTTACGCTATTTCTTTTTCCGGAAAATGAACAAATTGTGCATGGGGTGTGGGTGGGGGGTCACCCCCAAAAATTAAATTTTTACCTGTCTAAATTTGGAAGACCCTCATGTGAAAATTATTATTTTTAAGGTTTTACACGCATATCCCGCAAATTTAAAATTCTGAAAAGTCACAATAATAGCCCTTTGGGTTACTATTCTGCGTTAAAAAAATAAATAAAAAATGTTCTGTGCATTTTTTTCTATTTATTCTAATTACAGAAACTAAGAAAAAAAAACCCAAAATGAACGTTACCCCTCCTAACTCGCCCAATATGGCGGCTCACGGTTTGAAATTTGGGTAATTTTTTTTTTAGATTGTATGCTTTAAAGTGGCTGACTCAAAATTTCATTCCCTTTGGGGGCATTTTTTTCACGCTTCCCCGGTTATATCCTTTGATGAAAGGGCTAAGAATTTAATGTAAGGTTAAAAACTATTTAGGGCATAAATTGTCCTTCACGGTTAAACTAAAAAATTGAAAATCTCGAAGATATGCATTGAACTCAGGGCATTTCAAGGGAATTTCAAAGAATTGAGGATGAACTCAAACAAAGTAAGAAGAATTTAAAAAAATTGACATTTATAAAAACAAAATATCATTCAGGTGGAATTAAAAAAATGGAAATATAAAAAATAGCCATTGAACTCAGTGCGTTTCAAAGAAATTATAAAGAGTACAGGATACGCTACAAAAAGTATTAAAATAATTGAAAAAGAGATATAGACCTGCATCTAATAGTGGGTAAACTTTGAAACAAAGCGAGCTGCCTGCGATTTTACAGGACTTTTAGGAGTTACAAAATATTTTAGGATTATTAACCAATTTAAGGATTGTATGAGCTTTCTGTTGATTTCAAGGAATTTTAAGAAAATTTAAAAAGTTCAAACGTTTTACAAGAGTCTGAGAGTGACCGCAATACATATAATTAAAAATAAATCTTTCTTTAAAGTAAGCGACAATAACCTCGAGCGGAGCGCGCATGTGTATTTGCTACATTTATTGAATCATTACCGTTTGCACAATATAGAGTACCTTTACTGGCCATAAAAAAGATTAGACTTTACAAGTTTAGAAGATTAAGAAAAAGGTTGGTTTGGGGAAATCCTTCACAGAGCTTTGAATAAAGCCCGATACACAAATTTAGTATTCGCCGAATGAAGAATATTCGCCATTCGTAGTCATCGTCAGCAGTAGTCGAGAGTAGGAAGCACCATGGAAAACAATAAGAAGCTTCAATTAAATTAAATTGCATTTTCAATGAAACGAATTTAAAACTCACTTTGACAGACTTATCAAATAAAATTATAAAATCATTCAATTTGTAATGTACAATTCTAAAATCTTTTGGTATCAAAGTCTTTCCCTTGTATCTTAATTTTTAAGAGTTACATTTTCAATTAAAAGAATTTAAAATTGCATAAAAAAGAAGAATCAATTTAGAAACATTAACAAATCATAACAAAATAATAAAATAAATACAATTTTCCGTACCCAAATGCTTAAAATGCTTCTAAATTTTTGGTTCGAAATTTTTAAAAATCTACACTTTCTTTGATTTTTTTGAAATTTTTTCAAGTTTTCAAATGTTTTTTAATATTTTCAAAACTTCTAAATAATTCTTAAACAACTTGTTTAAATAATTGTCTTAGAAATTTTTTAAAATAAAAATTATTCTGTCGGTCTAGTAGAATATTGATTAATATTTGTTAATTAATTTTGGGACTATGTAAAGAAATTATATTTGTTTAAAAACAGTTTTTTTCCAACAATTCATCGAATTGGCAGCTTATCATCGTTATTAACATAATTTTATTTTGAAATATTTTCAAATTGCATAAACCATAAATTATTATTTATTTTCAGCAACCTTTGATTGATTAATTTTTTAAATGCCGTCATGTCCAATCAAATGGGCCTGTAGTAACGTGTTATCCCCTCTCTTGCCTACTAGGCTGACTGAGTCCACGCGCTAAGGTCGTTGTGCAATATGGACGCTCAATTTGATTAAACAATAATCTGTACACGAAACTACAGGTCGTTGAAAGTAAATAATAATGGGGTTTTCATACATTTGGGAAATATTTGTATATAAATTTATCTTCTTAACGATAATAAACTGCCAGTTCGACGAATCGACGAAATCAAATTTTTTTTTAATGGAATTAATTGAAACAATTAAAAAACGATCAAGCAATGCTGGTAAACATTCTAATAAATAAGTAGTAATAACTTTTAATAAAGAAAAATTATTGAAACAAATTACATTGATTTCAATGATTGCAAATGAATTATCCAATCTTTATAAATATTTCACTAGACAACTATAAATAATTTTAAGTAAAAAAAACGAGAATGCAGTGCTCAAAACGTCGATTTGATTTTTTCTCCACAAGCCTATACACTTTCCACTCCCATTTTTCCAAAATCTAACAATTATTTCAACAACTCAGAAAAGTGATTTTTTCTCATGCAATTTACATGGGATTTACATTTGAAGGAAAAAAGTAGAGAATTTCTTTTTGCGGATTGTAAATTAAATGGGGACCATTTTTCTAAATGGACTAAATGGAATTTTTGGATCTCCCTATTGTCGCCTGTTACCCGCTGGTTTCTATCTTTCGCAAAATTTTTATTGTGAAAATAATGATTTCCCCAACAAAACTTATGATTTTTCAACATTTTATTGATCTGAGGATCTCGCAAACTCCGGATAATCTACAAGTTTTAAATCTTTCGTTCGCAAATTCTTCAGAAATAATATATATTGAGACAGTTGTAGAGAAATAGAAGGGCAATAGCAGGGCATAGTAGGGAGAATGTCAAGGAAAAGTTCAAAGTAAAATTAATTAAAATACATCAGAACCATTTGGATAATTTTTTTATTTTATAATATAATTATTATATGTTGTTTAAATTGTGTAACTTTTCAATAAAACATTGTTCACAGAATTTTAAATAAAGCTTTTGTTTTTTCTTTTTCAGAATTCGTCAAGAAACGCCATACAGACAAGAGCGGCTTCGACAAGCATCCGTTTTCTCGCGACATCGTTAATATGTGCAGTGCCTCGAGGAATAGAGAAAACAAAGAATCTCTTGAAGATTTTTTTTTGAGAAGCAGAAAGCAAAAGCAGCGAAGGCTGTTTGCAAAGCAGCACAGAAAACTTCGATTTCGCATTCCTCTGTTACAGCCTTTATCACCAAATAATTACCACCCTTATCACCAAGCCCTTAATTTATATCCACACCCTTTCTACCCTCATCCATACAACCTTCCCGTTCCTAACTCTTTCGTCCTCACTGATCCAGTCTCTGATCATGCGTTCTAAACTGCTTCCCTCGCTTCTTTTACAACAAATCCCCCCACATTCAATCCGTCCTCATTCAATCCCAACCATCTCCAGCACCACCACCACTATTATCATCACGAAAACCACCTGAGTCTTCATAAACCTCATCCAACTCATTACCACCACCTAGTCCATCGAGCCTTAGAGTATATGAAGCTCTGTAAATACTTAGTGATTAATATACTTATAAAATACTTATGATTAATATAGTCAAATGGTGTACGTACATCCTATAATGCGTCACATTAGAGTTGGAAAAATTCGTTTGTTTAACAACCCTTCAAATCAAAAAATATTTATGACCGAATCCTTTTCAAATCAGGCAGGGTTCTGCACTTGAAAAAGCAGAATCTCTTGGAGACGAATATGTTGTTTTTAGAATAAACTAGGGGATACAAATTTTGCCGATTTGCAAAAAAAATTCTAAAATTTTACACTTATTTGAATTTTGAACTTTGCTTTTCAAAAATACCGAATTCTTTCTCTAAACTTCTATTACTTCTGATATAATTGATATACTTCTTATTTTCTTCTTGATTATAATAGCGCTCGTCGACTTCTTTCAATATCCAACAGATAATTAAAAGAATTTTTGAATTAAACAAAACTAAAGCGGTTTTTATGAAAAAATTAAAAATAGATTTTCTCAAAAACCCACCTTTAAATTATTTTCCAATTTTTTTAGAACTTGTGGTTTTATAAGGAAGATATCTTTTAAGTTTCGTGCTTGCTAAATAAAATTTGTAGCCAGGGGAATTCTTTTTTCTTTCAATCGAATTCTCTATACTTTTTCTTTGAAACAATGTCATAGAAAAAAATCCTAAGCTAAAAGTTTACGCGTCTAAAAAAGTTATATGAAAAATATGTTATTCTTTTGTGATATTTTGAATAGTTTGCGAGAAAATTAAAAAAAAATTATATTTCTAGCAAAAAAAAAACTCTCCCGGCCTCAAAAATGATTTAGCCCACATGATGGCGATTAGATTCCTCTCTTTTATTAGTGGAAAATTTACAATAATATGTTGAATAATAAAAAAGGTGGAGTTTTCAAGAATATATTTTTTTATGTTTTCCAAAATTTGAGGGAAAAAATAACAAAGATTATCTTATACACCCACCTGTTTCGTTCTAAATATTTGTTTAAAGTTTCTACCATTTTAAGAAAGGCATCTTATCAGCATCATGCGGGCTTATCAGTTTTTGAGGTCAGGAAATATATTTTCCTGAAAAGGTAATTTTTAAATTATTCTCGTAAACTATTAAAGATATCGCAAATGATCGAAAGGCATTTTTTGTAGAGCTTTTTTAAACATGCAACGGTTTATCTTAACATTTTTTTTATCTTCCATTGTTTTCAAGAAAAATTCGATTGTAAGACTAGAGAATTCTCCTGGCTACTAAGCTTATTAAGAAAGCATCAAACTTACAACATATGTTCATTTTCAAATTGCAAGTTCAAAAAAAATTAAAAAGAATTTTAAGCTCGGTTTTTTGAGGAAATATCTTTCTCATTTTTCAGAAATTTTCTTCAATTTTCGGGCGGAATTAAAAAAAAGACGATGAACGCTATTCGAATAAAAAAATCTCAATTACATAGAAAGTTATAACTGTTTAAAAAAATTGGGGTTTTTTGAAAAAATGAAAGCACAAAATTCGAATAAGCGTAACTTAAAAAAATTTATTTTGTAATTTAGAGAATTACGCATCACTTAATTTCCTCTAAAAAACAACATATTCCATCTCCGAGAGTTTGTACGATTTCAAGTGTAGAACACTGCCTGATTTGAAATGGATTTGGTCTTATATGAAGTATAATAAGTAGGTACTCAATAGGCTTTCGTTTCCAGTACCGATAGAGGTTACACGGTGTTTTTCGAGTGCAATCATTTTTTGGCTGTGGAGAAGTGAAAAGTTGAGTGAGTACGGTGAGGGTGTGGTGAGTAAAGGGGTGAGGGGTGAAAGTGTAAGTGTGGGACACTGGGTTATTTGGCAGTAAGTAGGAGTTCAAAGGGTGTGAAGTGAGAAGGGGTCAAAATATCCACACATTGTCAAGAGAAATCTGCGTAAGAGGGTGCGTTTTGGGTAAGCTTTCGGGTGGGTCAAAAGTGACAGGTTGTGAAGGGAGGAGATATGGAGGGGGAGTTGAGGCTAACGGCCAGTACAGGGTAGAGTTAATAGTAGCATTCGGTTATGCGGAGTCCACAGCGTGATTCCAGAAGGAGGCAGAGCGAACTTATAAGAAAAGTGAGGGAAATAGGGACAGTGATAGTAAGGAGAGAGGTAGCGTCATAGACGACGCAAGCAGTGAGGCAAGTGCAGATGAGACGTTCGCTGCGCCTTTGGATCCCGTAGCAACAGCAGAGTCGCGACGATAGAGGGGACACAGGCGCGGGAGGCCCACTAATTTAGAAATACTTAGGTAGAAATCGAGGAATTCGGGGTCGAAGGATCTCTTACACAGGTGGCAATAGTCGGCGACCGCAATTAGCAGTGAGAGCATGAACAGTGAAGGGGAGAAAATGGGGGCGATAAAAGGAAAAGAGAGCAGGTGGGCGAAGAGGCGGAGAGGGGCAAGGATAATAAAAATCTTAAGACAAAAAAAGAACGCCGGAGAGAGATAGGGACGAAGGGGTGATGCTTGAGAAAATAGAAGCTCTTATAAAGGGATTTAGAGAGGAGACTTGTGGAAGGCTGAACGATATGAAGAGGCAAGGGGAGGAGGTGAAAGTCGAGGTAAGAAAAGTGAGACAAAAGTGGGAATCATCGGATAAATTATGGACAGGAGAAAAAGAGAAGGTATGGAAGAAATTGGAAAGCATAGAGAATAGGCAGAGAGAGAATGAGCAGGATAGGAAAAGGGATATGAAACTGCTAGAAGAGAGAGTAAGCAAACTAGAACTAAGGAATGAGCACAGGGTGTAAGAGAAAGGATGATTGGAAGAAGTGACAGAGTGTGAGGTGGTTAAGCATGAGCAGAATGAAAGGTGGCGCTTGAGACTGATCGAGGTTGAAAATAGAATGGAAGGGGAAGAGAGAGCAAAGACGAAAAAGAATATAATTGCGAAGGGTTTGAAAGTGGACAGTGTAAAGGGAGAGAAAGAAATTGGGAAGCTGATGAGAGGCATTGGCGCGCAAGTCAGAGTGTAAGGGATTAGAAGACTAAAAGGGAAGAAAGCAGGCCAAGAATGTATGTTTTTAGTGAACTTGGGAAGTGATGAGGATAAGTGAGACGTGTGTGGATGAAAAGGAGTGGAAAGGCATGAAAAGAATATTACCTAAAGCATATGAGTGAAAGATCCAAGCAGCGAGAAAGGAGCATGTGAAAGGGAGAGGAATGGGTGGCATGGTATCAGGGGTAAGAAAGGATTTGGTTGTAGAGGAACAAAAGGGAGAGTATATAGAAGAAAAGGATGGAACAATGGTTAGAAGAATAAAATTAGGAAATGTTATTGTGGATGTAGCATGCGTATACAGAAGAAGAGGAGAAGAGGGAGGATATAGAACAATCAGGATATGGGCAGAGGAAAAAGATGAGAGGCTGGTCCTAATAGAAGGGGATCTGAATGCATGGACCGGGAACAAGGGGAAGAGGTATGGGATAGAGAAAAGGAGATGTTCATAAGAAACTCGAAACAGAATGAAACGGATCCGGAGGGTAGGAGGCTACTGGAATTGTTGGAAGAGGCTGGATGGTTCATTGGTAACGGAAATACATGGGGAGACGAAAAGGGGGAATATACATGAGCGGGTATAGGGGACACCGTAATAGATTATATTCTGGTAGAAGAAAGAATAAGGAGGCTGATGGTTAGAATGGAAGTGGGCAACGTGATAGGCTCAGAGCACTTTCCGGTGATCGCGACAATGAAGGAGAAGAGAGAAGGAAAGAGGGAAAGGAAATTGAAAATGGGCATTTGGCGGGAGGGAAAGTTAAGATAATTTAGAGAAAAAATAGAAACGGAGGATATAGAGAGTTTGGAAGAGGAAGGAGTAGACGCGCTACTAGAAAAGCTAAAAGGACTGATTTTTAAGGTAAGGGAAGAGATGAGATAGAGAGAAAAAGAAGAGGGGTTTAGGAGAATTTGGTGGGACGATGAATGCAGGAAAAGTAAAGACAGGATGAAGGAGAATTTAAGAAAATTGAGGAAAGGGGAAATGGAGGAAGGTGAACTCAACAGGAGAAAGAAAGAGCATGAAAGAATGATAAAGGAGAAAAGACAGAAGGAGAAAGAAACGTACATGGAAGAAGTAGAGAAAATGGTAAAGGAAGGGAGGGAATGGGAAGTGATTAATAGGGAAAGAGGAGGAAGGAAGGGTATAAATTAAGAAATAAGGAGGAAAAAGTGGACAAAGAACTTCAAGGGGCTGTTAGGAGGTGTGAAATATAGGGTAAAGGGGGAAGGAAGAAAAGTGGTAGATGGGGACGAGGACAGTGAAAACGAGATTATTAGGGATGAGGTAAAGGAGGCGATTGCAAGATTAAAAAGGAACAAGGCAACAGGAGAAGATGGCTTGGAAAATGAAGCACTGAAATATGGAGAATTAGGGGTGAGAGAAGAGGTGTGGAGGATCTGCAACAAGGTATGGAAAGGAGAAAGGTGGCCGGAGGAATGGAAGACAGGGCTGGTAGCACCGTTGATTAAGAAAGGAGAGGGCAAAAGGGTGGAGGAATATAGAGGTATTACACTCATGTCTGTGGGATAAAAAATGTATGCGGAAGTGCGTAGAAGAAGGTTGGAAAGACAGATGGAAGAAAAGGGAAGTATACCAAATAACCAAACGGGTTTTAGAAAAGGGATGGGAACCAGAGATAGAAAGGGAAGCTAGTCGCATTGTTTGTAGACTTTAAGACAGTATTTGACTCATTTAACAGGAGGGTGTTATGGGCAGCCATGACAGAGAGAGGAGTAGGCGAAAGTTTAATAGAGAGAGTAAAAGAAATATTTGTAAATACTAAGATAAGGGTGAAAACCGGAGATAAGAGAGGTGAGGAATTCTGGGCCGGAAGGGGGCTCAGGCAAGGGTGTCCGTTGAGCCCTCTTCTATTTATAATTCTTCTGGCATATTTAGAGGAGAAGTAGAAGAGGAAACGGAGGACAACATTAGGAACCGGCAAATTATATTCACTAGCATATGCAGATTATGTAGTGCTGATAGTGAATGATGAAAGAGGTATGAATCTGTTGATGAGAGTGTTTTAAGACTATGTGAGAGAAAAGGGCTTAACAGTGAATGTGAACAAGACTAAGATGAGGGGAGGAAAGTTGGGAAAGAATCACAGATTCAAGGTACAACAGCTGTTATAGAATGGTTAAGAGGCAGGGAGATAGGAGAGAGAATTAAATGGATTTTCAATGAAAATGGTCAGGGGGAGGAATGGATGAAGAACCTGGAAGATCTTTAAAGAGAAAGCTGGTTGCACAGGGTAGAAAAAAAGGCCAAAAAATGTCGCCGATAGAAGGAGAGTTACGAAGTAATGTTGCGGAATACAGTCAAATTTCGTAATTGATAGTGGTAAGAGGAAATGTAAGCCCAGGGCAAACTCGCAAGTGTTTAGGAATAATAATAATAATAATAATTTAAGACTGCATGAAAAAATTCGTAAGATAGTATAAGGCTTGTTTGTAAGAATATATGTATATATGCAATGGTTATGTAAAGACTCTCAAAACCGTAAAGGGAGAGAGTATAAACAAAATAAAGAAATAAAGAAGTAGGTACACAATATAGTTTAAAAAACAAAAATAAATTTGTTTAAATTTTAATAATGTAAGTGTACGTACTCTCAGGGACATAACATAGTATTTAAATGTAAATGTCAAAATTAAACTTCATTGGATTTAGCGCTGCTGCAGACGATTTTCGAAAAAAAACTTTAACAGTATGAGCATAGATGCCAGTGGGTTAAAATCGCTTCCCATAAAATTATCTTTAATGCAGTGACGTGCTAAAAAGCAGATCTCTGGAAGAGAAAAATTGCTATGATTTTAAGAACTAAAATGATATTATCAATCATGCAATATATATATTTTGCAATATAATTTTCTTTACTATCCCTTCTTTCCAATTTAAAGAAAATGGTTGAAATTTAATAAATCGTACCTTATTTTTTCGGCAAAAAAATTTCATACATTCTTCTGTTTTACATTTTGAGAATAGGTAAAGAAATCTTTAAAAAATGGTTCTTTCTTTAAAAAACGCTTTCTCTCAAAAAAATTGGTTTAACGATTTCGGTTAGAGAAAAGTAAACAGTAAAGTATCAGAGAATAACTTTCTAGACTAACTATCAGAGTAAAACTTAGTGTGGTTTTTACCATCGCTCCAATAATGTTTTTTATTTCACTAACGTTTTAAAATTATTTAATTAACCAATTTTTTTAGTAATACAGTAAAATTTAATTTAATTAACCTTATTTAATTCATAATTAAGAGGACTTTAAGAATACTCAGACAAATAACATCGCTTACCAACATCTTTTTATTCTTATATATTTATTTATAAGTTCTATGATACATTTATTATTTTTACATTTTATTAGATTATAATAACAAAAAGACTTGCAAACTATTTTTCTTAGTTTTTTATTATAATGTACATATCTTATGGTTGATATAGTAGAGCACTGGTAATAAATAATAAACATCGTCGAAAGAAAAGTATTATATTAGCATTATAACCTACATTATTTCTTAGTGTAAGGCGTGAAAGTACGTCTTTAAGACATATAATAGTAAGTCTTTGGGAAATAAAAGAATGTCTTGGAAACCTAAGATATTATGTCTGCAAGATATGAAAGAATGTGCCGAAAAACATAAAGTAGGAAGTCTTCAAGGTCTGAGAGAATGTCTTAGAACATAAAATAGGATGTCTTTAAGATACAAAAGAATGTCTTAAAAAATAAAAAAGGAAGTCCTTAAGATATGAAAGATGTCTTCAAAAAATAAAATAGAAAGTCTTGAAGGGAAAAAGGAATGTTTTCAATACGAAAAATAATATTTTGTGGACGAAAACCAATGTATCAGAGCCATAAAAAAGGCAGTTTCGGGTTGAGGTCAGTGTTATGAAAGAGGGGCTTAAGGGCATGCTCTGTGTGAATAGACTTAAAATAAATGGGAAAAAAATTGGTAAATGGTCAATAAATGTAAATAGATAGTGTGGGACGCGGCACAGAGTTGGACGAAGAAGAAGATTTTATAAACTAATAATATAATGTTTTAATATCGAGCCTGATCGACCGATACTCTGCCGCGTCAGCTATTTAACGCGAGGACCGTCGATCGGTAAAGAAATCAAGTTTGTCAACTTGGAACCTTGCAGCGCCGGACGAAGGCAGCTCAAGGCCCTAAAGCACAACTTTGCTTAGGGCCCAGACCGAAAAGTTATATATAAATTATAAAGTGTGTGAAGTTTCATGTATAATATTTATTTTTTTTATGCAAAAAATGAATAAAACAAATTACATAAATCGGGTAAATAGAACGGTTACCATGTCTTAAAAACATTGAAAACTACCATTCTCGTTTTTATTCAAAAAACGAATCTAACATCAAAATTTTTTAACTACGATATAACAGACCAATTAAAATATTTGTGGAATTTTTGTACATAAATCACACATAAACTTTCTTTGTTGTAATTGTAGATACTTTGAAAACCAATATGCATGTAAGCAACATTGAACATAAGAATATTCTTATCACGTGACATGGTAATAATTTAGACTAGTTTTATTTATTATCTAATACTTTTTCAATTAAAAAGTATGAATAAATTATAATTGACTAAAATCACTAAAATTTTCTCGTCACGTAATATACAGGCCATTACAGTGCAACCATACGGTTGCATTTTTAATTTAAAAAATTATTTTTTAAACAAAAATTGTTAACTAAAGACATTCTGAATAGTGAAATTTGAAACCAAAGAAATGCATTTTTAACCAAAATATGTAGATGAATTTTCAAGCAAGAAGAATAATTTTCAACCAAAAGTGGAATTGTTGAATTTTCAGTTAAAAATTATTTTGATCCAAAATAAGGAGTTTCAAAAAAATAGTAGTGGGATTATCAGAAAAAAATAATTAATTTAACCAGAAAAAATAGTAAGGACCTTTAGCCAGAATTTTATTTGACTTAACAAAATAGTTTTTTGAGTGTTTGATCTTTATTTCTAAGAATGATTAAACTTTCAAGAATAAAGCATTAAAAGCTTGTCAATTAAAAATTTAACGGAAAATATAATTAATCATTTCAACTAGTAGAAAACGCTTGAATTAAAAAAAAACTAAGTAGTTTAACGATGTTTAACGGTTACTTTAAACAGACATAAGTGTAATAGCATTTAACTAGAATTTGGTTAACTTGACCAGAGATTTTCTTGATTTCCTTTGAGTCTTGTTTATTTTCAATGAAAAACATGAATTTTCAATAATAATAGTAATTTAATAATAAAATATTTTTTAAAGTGAATTTTTTACAATATATTTGAATTTTCGACAAACTTGTTGAATTTTCAAGCCAAGAAAACGAATTTTCCACAAAATAGTCGAATTTTAAACAACAAAATTAATTTCTAATGGAGTAATTTAATCTTTAATCAAGGAATTAGATTCCCTGCCTAAAAAAAATAATGTTGAACTAAACTTGAACCCTATGTAAGACAGCATAGACAAATTAATGTCTACACCCCCCCCCCACCCAACCCCACCCGCCAAAAATCGACGTAATTTATGTACGCCCCCAAATATGCACACAATTTTTAGTTTTTTTTTATGAATGTCAATTCAATAATGGGGAAAATATAAAGAAAGTCCAATGTATCAGCTTAAATTGAAAATTTGTCTTTTTTGAATGAAAATTCAACTATTTGGTTGAAAATTAATATTTGTATGGAAAAATGAAACTGCTCCTTTTAAAATGCATGCTTGGTTTAAAATTAATTTTACAACTGAAAATTCAACTGTCACATTTTTCATTGAAAATTG
>JAWWLR010000004.1:68369183-68380449 GCA_035041075.1 Acraspis erinacei | reverse complement strand
CGCGATTCAGTAAGGAAAAGAGGTCTACAAAAAAGCCTAAGTACAGAGTTGATGACCAAGTTAGAATCAGTCGAGAGAATGGCGTCTTTGAGAAAGGTTACGAGTTAGGCTGGAGTGAAGAAATATTCTTAATAAAGAGAGTTCTAAATCGATTACAAAAGCCTTTTGTTTATGAGTTAAAAGATTTAGCAAGTGAATAAATTGATGGACTTTTTTACGAACAAGAATTGATCGACGTCAAAAATACAGACATAGCAGAGGAGGAGTTTAGAATTGAAAAAATACTGCAGACTAAAGGCAAATGAAACAAAAAAAAACAATTTTTTGTTAAGTGGATAGGCTATCCAGATAAATTCAATTTCTGGATTCCAGCTTCAAATTTAAAATCATTGTAAAAATGAACGCTGTTCAATTTTACCTTATTTTACCAAGAAATAGTAGCATGAAATATTTCCCCGAGAATAGCACTTCCAATTTTATAACACAGCTTCCATATGGGATTCGGTTGCAAGGACAGTGGGTTGTATCTCTCACAGAAATACAACTTCCTCGTACATTTCTTCATGTGAGACACGATTCAATTGAAAACCGAATTACTTTTATGAATGCTGGGACTGACGGACATACTTTCCCACAATTTGGTGGTAATATTAAAAATAAAAAAAACCATTGAGAGTGGTATTGACCTTCTTCACAAATATAAAGTGCCTGTTGCAGAAGATAAAATAAATTATGAAAATATGAGAAAAAAGTTAAAAGACTTAATAGAAGTTATTGTCATGAATGAAAAGTTAGAAGGCGAAGCAGAACCTCTTATGTGGAAAAAACCCCTTGTAAATTTCTTTGAACCTAGCCTTTATACAGATATCGAGTCTCTGTTAAATACTCTAAACAGTCTTCCAGAATTAGGACAACAAATTAAATTTAAATATGACAAATTCAAAAGCAGCTACGTACGCATATGAAAACAGTGTGCAAAATTATGTCGGGAGATTGATCAACATTTTTTGGTACTTAGTGATAAATTATTACCTATTCTTGGTTTTGCACCAGACATTCTACTTCCAATTGAAAATAATGACTATACTGCTAGACATCCACCTAGACTAGCTAGTGGTCTTTCGGATAAATTATTCGTTTACTGCAATATTTGTCAATCCCTCATTACTGGTGATGTGAAAGCACCACTCTTACGTACTGTTTCTGTAGATACAAGAGATTACTGTTTTGATACAACACAAGTCAGTAATTTTTACCACCCAACTACATACCAGTTCTTCACACAGGATTTCCTACAATTGAAATTGATATAAGGGACCACCTTGGTTTGCCAATACCATTCGAGTTTGGTACTTCACTTTAAACGTATTGACTAGATAGAAATAAGAAAGAAAGAAATAATGAGTCAATACGCCGAATATTACGCCTTACAAGCAGCTGGTGGTGGAGAAATTCCCCAGATTTATATTGGAGCACCATATCAAAAAGGTCATGGTATAGGAAGCTTTCTCGGACGTCTGTTTTGGCGTGTTCTTCCTTTCTTGACTAGAGGAGCTCGAGTTGTCGGAAGAGAAGCTCTTAGCACTGGCATGAATGTTATGAATGATTTGGATGCTAATATTTCTCTTAAAAACTCATTTAGAAATCTCTTTGGGAAAACTGGTGAAAGCTTGAAACGAAGTGCGACTGATAAAATGGAGAATATTATGAATGGTTCAGGTTATAAGAACATTAGGAAGAAGCGAATGGTTCAGTCGATTTCTAATCGTGGTGCACTTAAGGTCGTAAGCCGAAATCACATTAATAAGAGAAAAAAGAAAACATCCAAAAAAATAAAGAAACGTGGTACAGTGGAAAGAAAGAAAGCTACCAAGAATAAAAGAAAAACAAAAATTACAAAAAAGTGTGTGAAGCATAAAAATCGGAAGCATTCTATTGATGATATATTTGGAAAATAATAGTGTATAAAATTTGCGTCCGAAAAAAATATATTTCTTAAAATGTCATTTCTACATTCTCATTCTTGAGAGAGCTTAAAGTCTGAGTTAGATCTATTTTCATTACCTCCTAACCAAACCTCGATAGAAAGATCTCAATGGGTACATTATAAACCGGTTTCATCCCTCACCGATGACTCGCCTACAGAATTTTTCATCCCTGGTCATGGCGATGAATACATTGATTTGGCTCACACAATCCTAAATCTTAGGGTGAAATTAATAACACCCCCTAGGGTTGATGCAAACGCCGCACAGTAGGATGCAGTTGGTCCTGTGAACAATCTACGACACTCCTTATTCAATCAAGTGGATGCCTATTTTAATCAAAAAGTAGTATCTCCACCCAGTAATTCTTATGCTTATCGGGCATACGTTGAAACTCTACTTGACTATGGTCCTGCTGCTAAAAAGAGTCATCTGACTAGCTCACTTTGGAATAATGACACACCTAGAAAAATGGATGATTTCAATGATAATGTGGGATTAAAATCTCGCCAAAAATATTTAAGTGATGGTAAATCTATTGATCTTATTGGACACTTGCATTGTGACGTTTTCAACCAAGACAAATTTCTTATCAATGGTGTGGAATTGAGGCTTCGGTTAGTACGCTCAAAAGATTTATTCTGTCTCATCGATAGCACCAATGACTATAGTATAAATATTGAGGAGGCCTCACTAGTTGTACGGCGAGCAAAAATTAGTCCAGGTATTCTACTAGCTCATGCAAAAGCTCTATCTCATGGCCCTGCAAAATATCCTATTACACGTGTCGAGGTAAAAGCTTTGTCTCTACACTCAGGCGTTCACTCTGAAACGCTTGATAATGTTATTCTCGGTCAAATGCCAAAGAGAATAATAATTGGAATTGTGGACAATATTGCATTCAATGGAAACGGAAACAAAAATCCTTTTAATTTTCAAAATTATAAAATTAATCATCTTTCACTTTATGTTGATGGTACTCAGATTCCATCCAAACCACTACAACCATCATTTGGTGATAAAAAGCTGTATGTCGAAGCTTATCACACGTTATTTAGCGGAACTGGTATCCATTTTCTAAACGAAGGAAATAATATTGATAGAGAGAATTATCCTGCAGGAAACTGTCTGTTTGCCTTTGATCTCACACCTGATCTCTCAGCAAACTGTTACTCTCACTGGAATCTTGTCAAACATGGTAGTCTCAGAATTGAAGTGCGATTCGAGGATGCACTGACTAGTACTATTAATTGTCTTGTATATGCTGAATATGATAATGTTCTGGAAATAGACTCGTCCAGACAGATTATTGTCGACTTTAGTGCTTGAGTGGGGACAAAATCAATTATGACAATGAATGGTCCCATTTAAAAAACAGTATACTTCATGCTTCCTTCGCGAAAAGTTGGTTTTCTTTCCCACATTCTAAAAATATATATATGAAGTCATGGTTGACTACGTAATTGACATACAAGGATTTCGAGACGATGCTGGTCGATTTATTCCTAAAGAAGTAGCTGTGATTTCTCTGGACCGTTATTTTATTTCTCATTGGATTATTTCTCCGCCATTTTCATTTACTGATCTCACGAATGAATCTCAACAACAAAATAACTAGCTTAGTTGTCATCATCATGGTATTGAGTGGTTTGAAAGAGATGTCCCAATGAATTTCCTTCACGCCAATCTACGTGACATTGCTCGAACTGCCAACCTTATGTACACCAGAGGACATGAAAAAGCCAAGTTACTACAGAAAATTACAAGTAGACAAGTAATAAATCTGGAGGAAATAAGACACCCATCATTTAAAAAGTTACCATTCATAGACAAGCTTTGTTTCCATCATGATGTAAAAAAGGAAAGAATGTTTATGTGTGCTTTAAATAATGCACTCAGACTAAAAAACTGTATCGAGAAGCAACAAGAAGATCTACCATCATTATCATACAATAAAATACATGGGTACAGTACTAGTACGCTCAGATTGCCTTCATCCTATGGGCAGAACATTACGGGTAATTCTGATGATTCGAAAAAGGATACGGTAGACTTGATTAAAAAAATTACCTAGCCAATATCAACTAAAAAGTATGAACAGCTTACAAATTGTACAAGTACTTCGAGTCCCAAAAGCTCGGACAATCGGCGTATTTCCGGCAGATCAGATTCCTAAACGTTGGACGAGACCATCTGCAATTATGGCTAATTTTGATGAACAATCAAAACCTGGAACTCACTGGATCGCCCTCTACATTGGAGATGATGGAAGAGGTACCTACTTTGACAGCTACGGGTTACTGCCTCTTATACCTAAACATCTTCTTCGTTTACGGGGAAATTGTACCTTCTACAGGTGGAATACACAGAGACTACAAACTGCGACTTCGAATGTTTGTGGGCAATATTGCATTATGTTTCTCCATTACATGTGTAATGGTTATTCTCTGTCTGATTTTACTAATTTTTTAAAAAATAATTTAGAAAAAAATTATTGTCTTGTGCGAGAGTTTTACAAAAAGTTATTGAAGAAATATAAACTCAAACATAATATTTCTCGAGCATCGAAACAGCGCATACGTGGCGGTAAATATTGTAAGCGTACAGATCTTGCATCCTGTACGCAAACTTCATTGTCGGAACTGACTACACTTTCTTTATTCTAGAAAATATGTAACCTGTTCTTTTTTGCACTAGAAAATATGAATCAATAAATTTTCTATTATTTTAAATGTTCTTATTTGTATTTCAATGACCTTCATACATTTTAGCCAATAACCAAAATTTTAGCTACATAGTACAACTTGAAAAATTGGATCCATCTTTAAGGATTTCCATTTTTATTTTAGAATAATAATATTCATAAAAATTATTATTTTTAATTTTTTTTCTTCATGTTATTTTTCAAACAATAATTGAAAAAGTCATTTATCAAAATATATAAATAGAAACTTTTCTCACGGGCGTGTCAGATTGCGCACCCTTAAGACGGCTATAAATAGGTGTCCGAGAGAGGCTGGGGATAGGTACCATTACCAGGTCGAGGGGTTGGCGCCATTGTGTGGTGAAGGGGGAAAAGGAAAGTGGAGGGGGTATTCTGTCCATAGTGTCCCGGTGCTACTCAAATCTAATGCCTTCTCTTGATGAGAATGTAAAAATCCATTTGGTGCACAACTATGCCAGATACGAATGAAGATGAATGCATACAAATTGTGCTACTAAAAATGATCTATAAATTTGTTATTACTTACTTTTTGATACGGTGTGTAGTTTTTTGTTTTATTCGTGAAAAAGTACATTAAAAATAAAAAATTATATTTTCGGACAAGCGACGCAAACTAAGAAGAAAATAAACAGAAGAAATTTTTTTGAATGAGAAAGAGCTACACATATTTTTTTAAATCGTTGTTTGATAGGATCTGTAGTTTTTGTATTAATCGTGAAAAATAATATTCAAATTTAAAAAATTAAATTTTTGAAAAAAACGACATAAGCTAAGAAAAAAATAGTGAACCTAAAACACATCTAAAAAATTTTTTAAATCTCTTTTTAATAAGAAGCGTAGTTATGGTTTTAATCGTGCAAAAAAAAACAATTAAAGATATTTGCGAAAACGACAAAAGGCACGAAAAAAATGAAGGACAAACATTGTTCACAAAAAAAACAAAGAAACTTTATAATTTTCTACATTGTCATAATTTATGGTTGAGAAAGTATTAGAGTTTTGTGAAATTTAACATCGTAGTTTTTGAACGGATCTCGACGTTTTGACACACCTTCCGTCTGTCCGTCCGTCCGTAAAAACGACAACTCCAAGAGAAAGGACGAATTTGTTAAGCAACATTCTTTGACAAACTGTTATCGTTTTATCCATCGAAAATGTTAGTCAAAAATGGAACATTTCCTTTTATGCCAAATAAATACAGATACGTTAAGATTTTGATCTTTTCTGTAGCGAAAATTTTAATTTTAAACCAAACGACGACAGATAAGTAAAAGGTTTGAAAGAATATTAGATAAGATTTTATACTTTGGTTTTATTATTCAAAAATACTATAATACAATCTAAATTTCAAATTTTGAGCCAAACGACATGAGACGCGGAAAAAATAAAAAAGGTGTTGCAGCTTTTAGTAATTCCTACAAATTTTATTTCAACCATTTTTTGATAGGACTTCTTATTTATACGCTGAAATTCATTCAGCGTTTAAGGTTCCTATAGCATTTCTTTAAACCAATTTTTGGAAGTACTCCTCGTTTTTAGTTTATTTTTTAGAATTAATATACAAAAACCAAAAATGTTCATACTATGCCAAAGGACGAGAGATTCGTAAAATTTATAGCAAACAACGCATTCCAAGGGGTTAACTTTCAAAAATTGAACTTAATGATGTAATTTTTTTAAATATTTGATCCAAAACGTGCAATAATGCGATGAATCTTTCCAATTTTGTCAAACATATTTAATATCATTGATTTTACTTTTTCCATGTAAAAACGGATTTTTTCTACACCTTAAAAGATTATATAGATTGTTACATCAATTTCAACAAATGTACTGAATAATTGTTTTTTCATTAAGTAGACTTTGTAAAATATTTGAACAATATTTGAACCTTTTCTGACATTCTACGTATGATCTCTTTGAATTATTCGAATTCATTCTTGAAGTGAAAAATCTCTTAAAACTTTTTTGGAATCGAAAGAAGTTTTTTTTCAGAAATATTTCAAAATTCATAAGAAGCTTATTTTTCCCCTAGTTTCAAAACTCTGTATTTAGTTTTACACTTTTTAAATCTTTAGGAATTTAAAATAGTTAGGTAAATCATTTATCTCTCAATGTTCATAAAATGCTTTTTTCGACAAACAAATGAAATGTTTTGAAATGATTTTTAATTTTCTATGAAAATGTATTTTGGAAAATAGAGACTCATTTCAAATTTTCACAGAAAACTTAAGTACTTTATTTATTTTCATAAAACGTTTCAAAATTCTTAAAAGGCTTCTTTTAACGCAATTTTCAAAAAACTGGATTTTGTTTCATTCAAATTAAAATTTTTGTTGAAATTTAAAAAAAAAAATTAATTGTTTATAAATCGTCCAAATTCTTTTTCAAACATTTTAGAAATCTTTGTAACATTTTCTTATAATTACTTTGGAAAAATATAAAAAATTCTTAGGAATCTTAGAAAAATTTGTCCATTCAATTAAAACCTTTCGAAATTCCCAAAAAGCTTTATTTCGTCGATAATCAGTTCAAATATTTGAGAGAAATTTTGAACTTTCTCTTAAAATTTAGCTTTCAAGATTCTGAAATGTTTTTGAGTAATTAAAAAACTTCAATTTTTCCTAAAAATACAGGCATTTTTTCCCCTTATAATTCTTAATTAGATTGATCATGAAAGTAATAAAACCCAATGTAAAATTATGTAATTCGTCAAATTTTTAGCCAAAAGTGAATAATTATCTAGAAATTCTAATTCGCTTTTTTGGTCTGAAATTTAAGGCTTCATGATTTTATCTCATCAGAAATTCGAAGCTGATCACCGAAAAACATAGTTCACAATTTCTTGTTTGCAGAGTAAAGAATTTATTCGGATACGTACAAAATTTCCTGTGTTTGATAAAAGAGTATGAGTGTGTAACAGTTTCAGCCTTATTGAAACAAGAGAAGTGCTACAGATTTCGAGAAAAAAATGAATCATTTAGACACTTAAACTATTTTACCTTGCTTTGTTGACAGTAAAATCATCTTTTGTCTGCTAGAACTCACCCAACCTGCGCTAAGTCCTTCCTTTCAAACTTCGATACTTTTTTTTAAATTAAAAAAACCGCTTCTTTGATACATTTTTAAAAATAATTTAAGTCGGTAAAAATAGTACAATTTAAGCCAAATTTAAACGCAAATTGTATTTTGTGGTATTTAAATTTGAAAATGAACGAGCCGATTCCCTTGAAAATTCCTGGGAATCTTTTAAAATACCCTAAAACATCTAAAAGCCTTCGAAGTATTCTGTAATCTCTTACGATTTTGTATTTCTCTTGAAAGTTCCTCAGAAGTTTTTAAAAAACATTGAAAATTCAAAAATTTTGTAGAAAAATAACTTGTTCTTTAAAATTGAAGAATCTTCAATGAGATTAAAATCAAATTTAAAACCCTAATTAGCGTCCAATAATCCAGTTAATGAGAAGAATTCCTGAAAATAAAATCTAGAATCATCCAACGACCAAATTTAGACAATCAGCATAAAATGTGCACACTGCAATCCGAAAAAAATTCCTCTTCTTCCCTAAAAAAGAAATGAAAAAGAAGTTCTCCCTTTGGAGAACAACAAAAAAGAGGAAAGAAAAAATGAGAAGGTCACCAACCAAATCCCCCTGCTTCTCTCTATGTTTGTTGTGGCTGGATAATAAAACCAAAAAATAAAAATAAATCTAAAGTAAATTATTTATATATGAAAATTTTGTCTTTTTTGTTTTTGTCCAAAGGGAGAAGTTCTTTTTCTTTTCTTGTTTAGGGAAGAAGAGAAATTTTTTCTCGGATTGCAGTGGGAACATTTTATTTTAGGAATTCTTCTCAAAATTCTTTAAAGTTCATGTGTTTGTATTAAAAAAAAACAAGAGTCATCTCTTTTGAAATAAAATATAACTATGTTTGAAAATTTGTCTTTTTGATTTAAAAATATACATCTTGTAGTAGAATTTTCATGTTTTTAGAATTAAAATTCCACTATTTTGTCGAATAATATTATTTTGGTCTGAAAATGAATATTTCGTGTTTAAAAGTTCAATTTCTTTACAGAAAATTCCTCTTCTGGCTTGAAGGTTTAGCATGTTAGGTGAAATTTTATTTGTTTCGTAACTGAAAAATCACTATTTTTTGTAAATTCCTCTTTCTGGTTTACTTTTTTATGCAACTTAATTCTTTTGGTTGAACTATTATCTATTACACTTTTTTGTTAAGAATTTATTGTGCATGTCAAAAATTTAATTATTTTGTTGAAAATTCAAGTATTTGTTAAACATCATCTTTTTTTATATCGTATTTTCATTTTTGATTTAAAATAAATAAATAGATTTGAAATTAAAAAATTTTTATCTGAAATATTTTTTACGCCGTTTATAAAAGAGCCTATGCTAAAAATAAGGTAAGATTAAAATGCTTGTATTTAAATGTCAATGGTCGAGGAAAAATTAAAAATTCATCAAAGAAAAATCAGATAATTTGGAAAATGAAGTTTTCACCCTGTAAAAAATGCCTTAGCTTAAATTCAAATATCTCTATCAGTTTTATGTAAAATAATAAACTAATTACAGTAAGAGGGGCGAAGGGGTAAAAATATTTTTTCTTAGTGAGGGCCTATGACCCGTCATTTAATTTAAATATAAACCCCTATAGAAATTTACTTATTCATTTATGGTGAATTCTTAACAGTTCTTGAAAGTTCTCTTGGATTAATTAAAAAATTTTCTGCATTATGTTCACTCTCATTTCACTCAACTCGATATTCTTTCATTTGTAACCAATTAGTTTCATTTCTAACAAAAAAACATCAAGTTCTGACCAGTTAGAATATAATACACGGAATTCCAACCAAAGAAAATTATTTTTAAAAAAATTATAAATCTTCAGCTAAAATAAAAAAATTAAGCACCTCTCATATAATATGAAAAATCTTTTTTTTTAATACTTTAAAAAAAATGTTGTATTTTCTACGAATTAAAAAAATTTTTAACAAAAAATGTAATATCTGATATCTGACTCAAAAAAGATTTTAATTTTTAATTTAAATCCATTCAAGTCAGTCGAAAGCAACGAATTTGCAGCAAAATAAATTAATGTATATATAAAATGATCGATCTTCAACTGAGATAGTTCAATATTTAGTTTAAAAATAAATTTAAAATCAAGGAGATGAATTTGCCAAAAAAGTTCATTTTCCAACCAAATGGTAAAAATTTTTACCAAAGTAATTAAATATTAATTCTGAAATTACGAATTTAAAAAAAAAAGTTAACTTAAAAAACATCATTTTAATAAAATTATCCTATTTTATACATAGTAGATTAATTTGTAATCAAATAATTGAATTTTTACTAAGAACGTTCATTTTCTACAGAAATTATTATTTATTAACCGAGAATTTTATTTTTTACCGAAATATGAATGATCAAATAAAATAAACGACTTAATTCTAATTAAAAAGATAATTTTTCAAAAAAAGAACGAATTTTCAACAAAATACCTTAATTTTCGAATAAAAGGATAAATATAATGAAAAGCTTTAAATTCATATTTTGCAAGAAAGTTCAAAAAGTTGACATAATAATATTTAAAAAACATGGTGTCGAAAATTTTGAAAATGTTCTATTGTTTTAAATTTTTATCCGAAATAGCTGGATAGCGAAATCGTAATATTCTTTTACACCCTTAAAAAGTTCACCAAAGAACAATCCAAAACCGAAGTAAAAACTATTTTTTCTGGCTAAGGGGTCATCAAAATGTCGAAATGTGCTGGAATCCGCGAGTCACTTTTTACAATAAACCAATAACTTCTTATTACGACGAGAATGTACAAAAGTATTAGAATATTTTTTCAAGTTTGGAGCTTGAAAATTATAACCAAAAATAGATTCAAATGAATCAAGCCAAAGCAGAAGTTTTATTGAAACAAAGAACTATTTATTTGAAATAAAGAAATTTTTTTAACCCAATTATTCTTATTTCGGACCATGGATATATTCTTTTAGTCAAAAATCTTTCAAACGTTCAAGTTACAATAGTTTCAAACTTTGAATTTCCGCTTTAAGTGCTTTAATTTCAAGATCAGGTTTGCTTACTTCAAATGAGAAAAATGGTTATTATCAATGGCCGTGAAAAAGTTATATGAACCCGGAAAAACTGGAAAAAGTAGAGAGCATATTATCTCGAAAAACATGACGCATCTATACAAGCTGCTGCTTCTAAATGAAAAATTTTTTTCGCTTCGTGTGCACATTCTCATACAACTTTATCAAAAATATCTCTTTCAGATTGCAGTATTTATGCAGTATTTATATGCCTCTTCATATTTTCAATTTTCAACTTAATTAGGCATAGATAAAGATTAAGTTTCATAAATATGTTATTGCTCAATCTTTTTTTTTCGTAATTTTGGTCGATTTTCCACATTTTTTTTTTAATTTAATTTTTTTTTTTATTTTCAATATTATTTTTCACAAATAAAAAAAAAAATAATTGTCCTATCAAGGGATCATCCATAAACTACGTGGCTCCATTT
>JAWWLR010000004.1:68153928-68168451 GCA_035041075.1 Acraspis erinacei | reverse complement strand
ATGGCAAGTCACCTCGTTACGTGCTTTATTTTCATATATAATGAAATAAAAATCGCTAATACATTTGTGCTTCACAACACCACAAATGCGCAATTCACGTTAACAATAGTCGTATAATAATTTTAATAGTTTACAATGCCATTTATTGATTTTATTGTGTACTTCAATTGTCGTATGCAATGATATCAATAAACGGTTTTACAAATAATTGAAAACAATAATAAGCAGAATATTTTAAACCTAAATATCCCGCCGGCGCGGCTGCCTGCGATTTTAGTTTCCCCAGGTTTCACATAAGCGCACGTGTCGCTCCATAAGCGGCCATATTGCAAATATTTGTCTCCAATTTTTAGCACGAGCCTTCACCCCCGTGGGTACAACTATTCATGTTTGACAGAGGCACAACTGTGCACGTTTTGGCCACAGGCACGACTGTACACCGGGCACCTGGACATGTTTAAATTTCGACATGCGCAGTTGGGCACGTGAATCGTTCGTGCGGTACCATCTGAGCACCGAGGACCGGTGGTACAAGTGTGCGCGATATTGGCCACGAAAAATGTTGAAATATTCGAACAGTTTCCAGTTTTAGAAGGTTTCGAGTACTGGAATTGCTGAAATTTACAAGAATCATGAGAATACAAAATGCATTTAAATTTTCTGGGTTTCTTGCACTATTTTAAAGGCTTTGGAATTCCCAGAATTGTCTAGATTCAGAGAATTTCAGCTGTTCAAGGATTTCATGGAATTCGTTGAATTCCGTTAATTCCTTGACTTTTGTGAATTCCTTGTACTCCGTGAATTCCATGAATTTCTTGTACAGAATATATTACCCGATTTCAAAGTTACTATTTTTTCTTTTTTGTTGATGCCAAGAAAAGCTTTCACTTGACCGTACGTCGGTTGCAAGAAACCCTTACGATTTCGGATTTCTGACTGGGAACGGAGATCTTGAGCACAACTAACCAGAGCTTGCTGTCTGGGAGGTATGGTGGAGTATGCAAACCGCAAGAAACTTATACTTAAACTTATCACCCTCCTTATGTCAGCTGTAGCATTACTTCGTGGCAAGTTTATTTGGCCACTGTCGGCAGTAATGTCTAACCTCTATGCAATAAAAGCACGTGTTGATATGAGTTATTCTCCTCAGCGCGAGCATGCGCAACGATTCGTCCTGGATAAGGAGCTCTGTGCTCTCTATGCATAGAATCCCTTGAAGAAATTTTGAAACCTGAACTTACGTTTCCTGAATTTCGGTCTAATTTCCCGCAGTCTTTAAGGCCACGAATCGAACTTTGCACTGCTGACTGCTGCATGGTGTGAGTTAAACAGGACAAAATATCACGATGACTTTGCATCTAATGCTTGAAGGGTGTTTTTTAAAATGCCATTCACACGTATGCCGTATTCGTGAACAGACTCATTTTGTTTCTGCGCTACATTGGAAAGAATGGCTTGTAATTTGATTAAGGTCTTTATAGTCGGAAGACGCAGATTTTAAATCATACAAAAGTTCTTCTACATCGCGAAGTTCCGTATTTTCCAGAAGTGGGTCGGCATTATCATTTGTTCTTACGTGAATCGCATGCAAAAGTAAGGGCCTTTCAGCTGGCGCGTTACAGTCTCTAGCATATTTACAATATCTTATGAAGGCCTTAATTGGCATATTGAACCGTGCAATTTTTGCATCAAAAGCTCTAACGCTGTTTGTAAATGAACAAATGGAGATTTTTTTAGGTGTACCGTTTGTTCTTAATCGCTTCATTGTCCCGTGAAATTGCTTGTAATCGAGGAAGGTGCATTTCTAAGGGTTCAGGCCTAGGCCATGAGGATTGTCTCGAGGACTCGTTGTTAAAACTTGAAATGCTTGAAAAGCTAGAGGAGACATTATTCATCCTAGAGTTATTCATTTTCGTTTATAATTTTCCTATTTTCGTCAAGTTCAAGAGGAAAGGGAGAGGATAAAATTATAAACTCGATTAGCATTCAATTGCTTATAATATTATTGATAATTTTTCTATTTAAAAGGCAAATGAATGAAAAAGTGCAAACTTTGAAATGAAAAATGTAATATTATTTGGAAAAACAAGATTTGTTATAGTAGAAAATTCGCATAAGTAAAATATTTCGAGGTAAATACATTATTACTACTCGCAATTTGCAGTTAGAATTTAAAATGAAATTAGACTCTTCAACTCTGTTAAAATATTGAACTATAATTTTTTTAATTAAATTGTATTTGTAATGATAAATGGTCTGTTATGTGTTCAAAAATAAGAATTTGATTGATGAAATTCGCAAATATTGTAATAAGAACATTTTTGTTATTTCAATGAAACTATAATGATTTTATGGAACAAGCGAAAGAAACAAAAGAGACGAGTATAATTTAAGATCATTCAACCTAAATTGACCTATAATTTTAAGGTTATCCAAGAAACCCTACTGAAAATTCCTATATAGAAACTTACATTGGAACCTATATATTCGCAGAAGTTTTTTTGGTCCTTCAGGAGCACCTAGAGACATACGTACCATTTGGTACCATCAAGTACCTTATTAGACAGAGTCCTATACAGGGACCTATATAGGATTCTATATAGGATCCTACATAGGATGTTATGTTATTTCCTATAGGTGACATCTATATGTGAAACATATAGGATCCTATGTAGGTTCCTATATAGGAAATTTCAGTAGGGGATGCAAGAAAAACACGCATGCATCATTGTGTGGTTACAAACAGATAAAATATTGTGGAGAGCTAAACAAACAACACATGTATTTATACGGAAAAAACCATCTTTAACAATTTAAATTTATGGATATGCAACTCTTCGCTGCTTTTGCACACAAGTCTTTCCTACATCTACTTACTGCTTTTATTCTCAGTATCTGCTCTGCTAATCTGACTCCTTGACTCGTTGCGCCCATGTAATTATCGGGCATTCGCTCAATGGGATTTTATATTTCACATTTACCCGTGGGAAACCGAAGATAAGTCCATACAAATTTAATAAAAGAAAATAATCTTTCTTGGGAAATCTTCGGAAAACCTTGACCTGCGATTTGTGATGACGTCGTACATAAAAAAACGATCGAATTTCGCGTTGCTGATTCTTGAAGTCCTCCATCCAGGTCGTCACATTTTTGGATCCCAATTGTTTCTTTTTTTAAATTCGCAGTTTCTTCTACAGTTTATATTTTGGCTTTAATTTTTTACCTTTATTCTCGTGTTTACCGTACCTCACACAATTGGAACACATTTCGCTTTATCCCCATATCTAATTGTTCGGGAAAATCGAATCTATTCAAAAAAGTTAATGTCAAAATTTGACAGTTGAGTAAAAAAGTATGAGAGGACATTCAGAGGTTATTATTACTAACTTTACTTACGAATCCTAAAAAATTTAATATTTTCTTACAAGTGTTTTTTTTTTAAAGTTATATATTTGAGAACTCTGTATAAGAATTTAAGGTTACATTGGTTTAATGTCAATATTAAAAAAAAAATGTTAATGCGCGTGCATTTTGTTTAATGCGTGATCTTATGTGTCGGCAGTTTGAGCAAAACAAGGAAGTCGCGTTATCTGGTAGTACAAACACCAGTCCGAAATTTATTATTGTTCGCGATCAAGATGTTTCCGAGTTTAGAGAATCTCACTGACACCAATTAATGTACCATATCTGGATTATTTTAGGCGTGAAAGTTCAGTACTATGTAAGACATATTCTAGTCTCGCTCAAACGTAAGGGAAAGAGATGCCATGAGCGTAAGAAATTTTTTGCCACACTCTCCAGAAAAGACTCACTTCATCCACGGCAAACATTCAGAGAAAGTGGCAGGTTTCCATGCATGTATTATGACAAGAAAATAGAATGTTTCAGAAGTTAATGGTGTCAATAATATAAAAGCTAAATATTCTGAAAGGCAAGCCATGGGATTTTTCTTTTAAGTAAATAACCTTGCTGTTTGTTTTTACACTAGTATACAATATTGCGTCTCTACATGGGCAGAAGAAAATTATAAAGAACAAATTAATAACAATAGAATAAAGTAAGTTGGTTTAACAAAAGTGTGTTCATTCAACGTTATTCGTTCGTATACCTCGTTTGTTTACAAGAAATATAGAAATCATATTATTCAATCCATATAATCCATTTTTCCTTGAATCAAGGCAGATGCTGAAAATGTTTTATAACACCATTTTTTTTATCCCAGGTAATTCTAATTTCGGCATTGGTGTTTATGTATCGCGGCAAACCTGTTGTCGTGCTGCCATATGGAATGCTTTCTCCACTAGAAAATATCTTCAAATGGCCAGGTTCTTACGCAAATGGAATTTCTTTGACAATGTGGATATTCATCACAAGAGTCGCTGCTTCATCTTGTACCGATATTGGATATTATTAAAAATTATTTGTGCATTATTCAGTTCGACTAAGGTGCAATCTCCCAGTGCGTTGTAATTGTAATTTGTACATACGTGTATTGAATCGATTTTTATAAAATAAAGTTCTCGTGTGATGAAGAAAAAAAGTATTTTTAGAACTGTGCTTGCCAAAGTCATTCACTCATATTGCTTCTTCGCAAAGAAATTTGTATTGGTAATTGATCAAATGTTAAATAGGTAATAAATTTGGACTAGCTAGTTGCTAGTAATTTCTTGATAACTTTTAACAGAATGAATTTAATATATTTTTGTTCAATTGTGAGCATGTCATTATTTTCTATATTTCCCGTTAAATACATAGTGAAACCAGTTTTAGCTCAACATTTTTTCAACATCTTCGAGGAAGAAAAAATTGTAAATAAATTGGAGAACAATATATTCTTCTTTATTGAACTTTTTATACCATGTAGATTACAAAGTTTGCATAGTAAGCATAAGCAAAGCATAAAAGTAATTTATAATCAGTTTCAATCATATAACATTTCCATTCCAATATCTCCGGTAAAGCAGGTTAATATAATTTTCAGGAAAGCAAGAATATCTTAAATAGTTGAAACGATCAAAATAATATATAATGGTTTTTATTAACATACATATTTAGATAAAGTATGTGAACATTCCGTATATGATACAATACATAGCATGGGAATCTTGTATAGATGTCTCGTTTCAAGCATATACTTGATCCTCCCAACATTCGATTAATATAATTAAAGAAAATGTTAACTCAACCAATGTTTTGTTAATGAATCATTATAGGATTGAAAATGGACGACACCCACGTCCGAAACGTAGCCTTTTCTAACATAAATAAATTCCTCTTAATCATTGATGTGATTTTCCAACGATATTAGAGTGGAATCGTCATAAGGTCGAAATGAAAGATATTGATAGAACATTATTCCATAGAATTTTAGATCATAAGTATATTAATAACCAATGCACACTATAACATAAAATTTAAGAGAAATTTTATGTACGTTAATTTGGCTCTTGTAATAGAATGCTGATGATTTATTTTTTAAAAAAAGTAAAAAATACTAACATGAGGGTTAATAAATTTGTATGTCTTCTTTTCACAAAGGTATATTGAGATACATTTCTTACTGAAATATTGTAATTTTGAGGATGTGTAGAAGCAGCATCAAACGTTTTCTGCGCACCTAATTTTATTAAGAACGTAACAGCTTCTCTGTTTTGCGAACACTTTAGTTTCTATTGCTTTTGTGTTGAATTTCAAGATGGCAAATTACTATTCGCCTTCTTATTACATATATTTATAAAATGGCAATTAATAAACAAGCTTTTTCATGACACTGTTAAAAAACCAGTAGTCATCAGAATGGTCTTTGCGATTATTTTTGACGAAATACGTGTGTATTGTATTAACGGATTGTGCAGTATTTACGTTATTGTACTCTTAAAATATAACTTATAATATAACTATAACTCTCGTATTTCGATATCAGAAGCTTTCGTTTTTTCTTGTCATTTGGCAAGACCTTTCACGCAATAAAGGTATTGAGTTTTTTCTCTTACATGATATATTTGAAGAAGAAAAAATTGATTTTAATTATTTATTAATTTTTTAATATATTAACGATTACAACCAAATACGAACATTAATTATATTTTTGAAAGATATAAAAGTGATTAAAGAAACGAATTATGCACATCGCAAGTAACAACTAAAAGACTAAATCTCTTCAAATTGCACTATCAAACTTTGTTACCAAAACGCAAACTCAGTATTACAGTCAACTTTGAGTTAAACTAACAACCCATTATCACATAAAAAGATTACTTTGCATTAACGAAAGCTTCTTTTTTCGTACACTATTACTCATAACTAATTTCGAGTCAAAGTAAAATAAAATTTTATTTTTCATTGTTTTTAATTCGCACTGCTTTACCTTTAACTCAATATTTTTTAACTAATGAATCACGCATTTAATTAAAAAAACTCATTGACAAGCATAGCTTTCTTCCGAAACCTATACAGACTATACATATCTCTTTAAACAAAACGAAGTAAATACTGCTTGAACGAGGGTTTGAAATATTTACGTGAAAACGAAAGACTATTTATGTGTTCTTGTTGCCGCTTCAAACGTTGAGTCCTGTAGATATGAACTGTTGTTCTCTTAACATTTAGTAATAATGAGTTTTAGGAAATACAATTAAAAAACAAATGTGCCAGCATTTTTATATTTTACATCCTGATTCAAGAAAATAAAACCAATTTTAATTTAGATTATCCTAAATACTGCTTTCTTATATCTTACGTTGTTTTGAGACAATGATGAACAGTACAACAAAATGTACATGGTACTTTCTTTCTCAGTGACCTTTCCTAGGTATAACACACTGGCACACTTTGCACAGCGGATATCTGTGAAAATTGCAAATTTTTTTCTTTTTAAAACTGAAGAAATCAAGCTACTGATACATTTTTTTTTAATAAAGATCTACTAATAAAGTAAGTACCTTGTAGTCACGTGTCTGGGTGTTTTCGCGCTCGCTACTCACGGATGCGCACATTTGTTTTGTACACACATGCACAACTTTCATAAAATATTAATAATTACTTGGCATATTAATTAAAAGTGATCGACTTATGTCTTAGCAATCTCCATCGGACATCCTCCAGTTACATTTGCCTGAACTGGGTTAGATGATGAAGCTCCTCCTGGGCTCACAATAGTTGGTGGGATCGCTGGCTTAACGAATCTATCTGACGTTCGTCTACCAGAAGGTGCCACTATGTGACCCTAAAAAATATGAGATACAGTAATTTAGGAAAAAATTTTCATATGAAAATATTAGGCCAGTCAGTAAAGCATTTCTTGATGCCACCATTATAAAGTAAAAGAGATAGTGATATTCTTTTAGTGTTGATGTCTGGGATAAAGGCCAGTATGTTTTCAACAACAAACTCAAGTCAGAAAAAAGTGTGCACTGTTCAAAGTTTTCGAAATCATGTTTTTTGAAGGTTGCAATCAAGATACGTACCTGCGGGGAGAAACTTGAATTATTAATGAAAGATATTAAAAAGATGTACAATTTGTTTGGTCAAACTTCGAAATCGGTTAATTTGTTTACTTGGAAAAAATTAAAACCGGAAAAATTGGCCACTTTTCAATTTTGGCAATAATGCACATAGATCCTTCAAAATGTGGACAAATATGTATTTTTGTAGGATGAAAGCTTGTGAAAAATAGCATCTCAAAGTAAATATGTTTGTTGCTCACAGATTGTCTGTTTCTCAGGTGTCGCACTTTTGGAAGAAGATGTTTGAAAGCAATGAGTGTGCGTTTTTAATCCCCATCATCTGCTCTACCCAAAGCAGTACTATATTTATTTATTTCTGAATTAATTTGGTCAAAAACTAAGTTGGAAAAAAATGTTTCAAAGCATTGAAAGTGTTCGTTTTTAATCCCCAACATCTGCTCTACCTGAAGCAGTATATATTTATTTTTTTCTGAATTAAGTTGGTCAAAAACGGCTGAAAGCAGGAAAAGGCGTTCTTTTCTTATAGACTATTTGTCTATAACATCGTTGAATTTAGTCTTGCGAAATTGCGGTTTAATAAGATGTAGATGAAGACTTTAACTAATTCCAGTAAGATTGTCCGAATTTTCATTTTTGCAACTAATTGGGTGGCGACGGAGTGGGAGAAGCAGCCTGAACGTGCGAGATGTTCGCGCTCAAATTGAACTCCCGGCTTCAAAATGAGTCAAAACGTGTGTGGAATTAAAAATTGATTCTCAGAGAAATGCAGGTCATAACGTTTTATATAAAATTGAGAAGTAAAGGACCGAACATATAATATATTTTAAAAAAATTCTATTTTGAACTCAAGTTCTGCTACTAATTTCAGTTTTTACTTCAACGTAAAAAATAATTTCTATTTCATCAACGCTATATTAAAATTTTGGTTTGAGCTGTAAGAACACTACGCCAGGTTCGTATCAATTGAAACATCTGGGGAAATAGATTCTATTTAATCAGAACTATATTTACATTTTCGTGGTTTCAGCTATAAAAATGTCATTCATTAACAATAATGCGAAAAATCAAATTAATATATGCATAGGTGCATACAGGAAGTATATGGCTGATTGTAAACTTGCAGGCAAACTTGAAGTCCCAGTAATATAACGTTAAAATATAAACTCTTATTTATTTTTATTTTGATGTAATAAATACTTATTATAATCCTATACAACATGTACAGTTCGTTTTTTTTAAATTTCTGTTTGTATTGACTTAAATGTAATATAAGAACACCGCAAACGTCATTCGCGTAAGGTGTCCAACCTCACTTTGTACAAGGAGATACGGGTTTTCACTTTTATTTTAACAGTTAGCTTAAAAAACGTCTTATTCCCCTCTATTTTTGTCGTTTTAATCGTCATTTGCGTGAGTCTTTTTTTCTAGTAAAATATTTCTAGTTACAGTTGAGTAGTGGTGCCGTTCGATACGATACGTCTCGTGATCGAGTCGGGATCGCGTCAGTTTTTTCTCAAGTCCGGATCGTGTCGGGTTTTCGATACTCCTTCGCCAGATGTATCTGTGACGTAGCAACCAGCGGTTCACAGTAGGGTGAAATGAAAAACGAGGTTCAAACTGGCATATAGAATGCAATAATGCACCGATTTTATATTTTAGACCAAATTCCTTTCATGCTTCAGATCACTTTGATTCAATGCAAAGCGATATAAGGAAGAACAAAAAAATGTTAACTTGCAAAGGAAATTATTATTAGCTGATATTGATAACAAATAATCTACATTAAGAATATTTGTTGTTAAAGTATGGTCCTGTTCTAAAATTGCTTGTTTTTATTGTTTGCATGATAAGTGGTTATAAAAATGAAAGATTAAATGTTATTAATCACTTTATAAACAAATTATATGAACAAACTTACACAACAGAAATTAATAGGCAGAAGAAAATCTTTTTTTCTTCTACTTTTATTGTAATGATCTTACCGATTTTATTTTCTGTGAAAATTATACTATCCATTGACATTTTTTTATTTGATAGGACAAATATATGAACAAATTCACATTTTAGGGATTTGAAACAAAACGAAATAAATTTTTCATCTAACGTTATTCCAATTATATTACCAATTATGTTGGTTGAAACAATTTTGTCATGCATTAATACTTGTTCTTATTAGGAACAAAGTATATAAGCAAATTCTCATTTGAGGAGTTTTCGAGGTAAAATAAATAGTTTTTTTCTTCTGAACTTGCTGAAATCATATTGCAAATGATTTTTAATGAAAAAAAGTTGCTATGTATTAATATTTTTTTATTTTGTGGACCAATTACACTGAAAGAAATGCATATCTGATGGGTTTTTACGCAAAAATAACTCCTTTTTCTCTTCTGACCTTCCTGAGAATATATATGGGTATGATGTTTAAGGAAAAATGTTGCTGTTCATAACTATATTTTTTTATTAACAAATTACACACAAACAAATGCATATTTTGGGCGTTTTCAAGCAAAAACAAATTTTTTTTTCATCTGACCTTGCTCAAATTATATTTAAAAATGTAGCTATGCATTCATATTTGTCATTTGACAAACAAATTATATAAACAAATGCACATTTTATACTTTTTCAAGCAAAAATAAATAGTTTTTTTCTTATCTTCCTCATATATTGTAAAATAATTTATTCTTTAGTATTATGTACAATAAAATGGTTTTGTTTTCGAGACAAATCTAAAAAAAGCATATAATCAGCGCAAAAAGATAGGCTAAATAAAAAAAATCGTCTCAATATGTTGGTTCGTTCACGATATTTTCACAGATAAAAATTCAGACAATTTCACTGGAATTAATTAAAGTCTCCATATACAGATTTTTAAAATGTGATCTCTCTACCTTCAAAAATTCAACTGCAGTAATTGTTACAAAAAACTGATCTTTTCTTCAAATCATCCTGGAACTATTTTCTTTTTTGTTTCTTTATTCAGAACCCATAACTGATGACGGACTGAAACCGCAATTTCGCAAGACTAAATTCAACGATGTTATAGACAAATAGTCTATAGGAAAACAACGATTTTTCCTGCTTTCAGCCATTTTTGGCCAACTTAATTCAGAACAAAATCTGAATACTGTCGTGGGTACAGAAGATGTTGGGGATTAAAATTCTATACTTTTATTGCATTCAAACATTTTTTTTAAATTACAGCACCTGAAATAACAGACAATCTGTGAGCATCAACGATATTTTCTGTCAAAGTCAATTTTTCCGGTTTTGATTTTTTTCCAAGTAAACAAATTAACCTATCTGGTTGTAAAAAACAAAAAAAAGTGCAGGGTATATACCTACCGGCTATGAAGCCGAATCTTCGCTGATTGGTAGAATTGCAGTAACTAAGTCATTATCATCAAATTACGCTTAAACATAGTTTTAATAGTTGGTCAGTCAACTGCCAAGTTTAATTGAAATTGGTTAAGAATTGTGGGGACAATAAAGAAAAGGACCCAATTACAAGATTATTCGATAGGTGATTAAGAAGAAATTTTAATAAAAAAACGTTATTTTACAATGACTTCTGGTATGTATTTAATAATAATACTACCCGAGTATTATTTTCTGAGATTTCGGAAATAGAATTTGCAAGACTTCTGTGAGGTTATTTATTAATAATAATTATCAGTTGCGCGAATTTAATAATAACACTACACCGAGAAATTAAAAAAGCACTCTACTTGAACCTCGTTGAACTGCACATAAAAAGCTATTTATTTGAAATCTACTACCGTCTGTTCTATACGGTAACGAGACACTGCTGGACAAAGTGAGAAACGAGATAATCCTCAATGAATGTGGTGCAACAGAGACACTAGTTGACACATGGGAAAAAAGTCGATTAAGGTGGTTCGGAAATGTTGAGAGAATGAAAGATGAACGACTAACGAAACAAGTGTATTAAGGTGAAGTAAATGGCAGTTTACCCAGAGGGATACCGCGGAATGAATACTTAGAATGTGTGAATAAAACCATAATTCGTAGAGACATAAAAAGCCACAGAAACACGAGAGCTTGCATGAAAAAATGCATAGACGTGAAAGAAGGTAGAGAAGTATGCCAGGAAAGAAAAGTATGGCGACAAATAGTTAATAACAAAAAATTTAGTATAGTGAATGCCGTCTTTAAAAAAAAGAACTTGGATACTAATGGACCCCAGTGTGAAACCTCACATGGCGACTTTATGAGGTTCTTCACTTGGGGTGATTGCTAAAGAGATGTATCAGGAACTTGGGTCGGAGCAGTGTTACTGAAATTTTATCCTTTTCTTGGTGGGTCCATCTCTTGCAACCGTATAGCACAGTCGGGAGATATATATAATTAGAATTTTGTCATAAAGACAACCGCAGGATTTCGCCAGGAGCGGCTGCTAATTTGTACATAAACGCTCTTTTGCCGACTTCTTCGTGCTTCCTGAACATTTTGAGAAGAGGGTGTCGCCCATTTGCGACCATATGTGCTGTACCCAGAATAATCCTAGTGTGAACACATTCCAGATTCAAAATTCCGCGACCACCTTGACGACGTGAGATGTAGAGTCGCGGAACAGAAGACTTCAGATGCATGATTTTGCTCATGTGCATAACCTTTCGTGTCCGGATATTATGGGATCTGAGATCGTTGTTCGTCCATGGAACCACTGGAAATGAATAGAGTACTACCGGGATGACAAGCATGTTCGTTGCAGATACTTTGTTCCTCGCCGACAGTTCGGAAGGCTAAATCTGCCGGATGAGACGTTTTTATCTGCTTCGGAGACTATCCTTTATAGATGTCACATCCTGAATGTGGTTCTGTGGCACGTCCAGGTATGTATAAATTTCTCCAGTGCAAAGGCGATGCATAACGCTTCTACCGACGAGCTCTGGGTCTTCAGAGATACCATTAGGTTTTCTTCGCTTCAAATAAACCTTGGCGCATTTTTCTAACCCAAATTCCATTCCAATTTCGTTAGTGTATCGTTCGACAATCCCTAGAGCTAGAAGTAGTTGCTCTTTGTTTTTAGCATAGATCTTGTTAATTCTCACACGATTTTTTTCAGATGAGATAGTGAATCTGGTTGTCCAAAGTGGCATCAATCTCTCTATGCACCTCACGATTTGCGGATGAACCTTCGAGCTTTCCAAAAGACAGATTCATTGTCTCCACCAGCTCTCTGGTAGTTGGCATTGTTGGGCGACCAATTGCCGGGAGCCTGCGCGTTCTAATGGTTTGAACCGCACTCACTGCAACTATGTTTGGTGTTAAGGATAAGGCTTCGTACTTTAAGAGGTCGCCCGGTATCACAGAGTCACCGTTTGAGACACGTTACACAGGTGCCTCTATCCGCAACACGAGGACGCGTTCGGTGGCGAAACCACACCTTGTTACTCGAATTAAATTTAATTAGACTCACGTTAATAAGGTGCATTAACTTACCATACAGCCAAGATCCGGGTCTAGATTAAGGAGTACTCTCAATTGTAATTTGAGATAATATTAGTATTTTTGTATGATATTTGGGTGGGGATAATGATAAGTGTCATACCCACAGCATATCACAATCTCGGTCCATTTCAATGTATTATTATTTTCCAACACCAAAATGTAAAGGAACTTCGGTCTAGGCTGGAACACGAAACGGAAAAGAACTTAACGCCAGCTGTCCACAGAAGAGAACTGACAGGTTGTAAACATGGAAAAAATGTTAGCGAAGACAGCCGTTCGTCAACCACCGTAGGAGGAAGGGCCGGTCACCACCAACACAGTGCAGCGATTCCGCGCAACTACGAGAGAGAGCACCAATCAGGCATTATCACGGCAACCGCCATGTTCAACCAAGAGAGGGGGCTACCGAAATCAACGGTCAAGCGCGAGCAACACGACGCAGTAGTTCTACGGTGTACGGCGAGTGGGAGCACCAGACTTAAGTTGGCCATTTAATAACTAGTCATCAGGCAGCCAATGCAAACCCAGTAGCCCGCAACACGGAGCCAATCAAGGAGGCGGAGGCAAGTTAGGAGGCACGAATTAGCGTAGGCATCTGATTAGACCCTTCCCGTAGCAACCAGTCAATCAAAGGATCCGACGCAATAATTCTGTAAATTAAAGGGAAGACGGCAGCGAAGAAGAGAATTTTCGACACTTTGTAATCTTGGCTCGACTGTGCCCGAAGCTTCCCGGAAATAAAATACTAAGTTTGAGGACGATCTTGACGGACGAAATTAATCCGCGAGTGTTCCCAGCAGCTATTTCTAGTCTTCGCGCGGTATGAACACGACGGACCGCATGTCAGAGTAGTAGTTTGTTCCGCTAAGGGTTGTGGGCGCGACTCCGGACCCCCGCGACATCCCAAATTTAGTACGCGTAATGGAAGCTACACGGCGGTAGTACGCACGCGGGGGTGTCGGGCAGCCATAATGGGAAAGCTGTGGGTCCTCACGTAAAACTCCGACCGTTTTTGTCCACGTAGCTTATATTGTACGATTGTTCTTAAATGATTTTGAAATAAATATTGCCGTGTTAGTGAATTGTATCAAGTGAAGGTCAATATTTCATCGCGATGTACGTTACTCTCTCTCACTCGTGTGATCCCACCCCTGCACCCTGTGTCATCTAAGTAAGAGCGTAATTTAGTGTAACTTGCGAAATTTTTAGGCATTATCGGAACCAGCGGGGCTCGGATAGGGGCAATTCTATCTGGCGCCAGTATAATCATTGTGCTTCGAGGGTAGTTCGTGAGTCGGCCCTACTACAAAAAAAGTCATAAATCGTCAGAAAAAAAGTCAGGACGTCTGACTTTGTTTTGTTACGTTTCTGGCCGGAAATCGTCAGGAAAATTCAGAAATCGTCAGACCTTAGGTATCTGAGGGATAATCCTTTTATGGCGGTCCTCGAACCTTTGTATATAGGCGGCCATAAATCTGTCACATCCCATTATTCCTGACGATTTCTCACTTTTTGTGACGAATTCTGACTATCTCTGAAGTTTTCTGAATATTTTTCATCCATTTCTGAACATTTCTGACTA
>JAWWLR010000004.1:67961503-67972739 GCA_035041075.1 Acraspis erinacei | reverse complement strand
AGCTCTGTCCAAAAGTGACATTCTAGTTTATTAAAATTTCGCAAACTTTTTCCATTTTTTGGATCAGTTATTTTTTCAGTGCACGACACTGTGTTGCGTACGAATGCAAACCGAGATTATTTTAATTTTTAAATATTTAATAATGACATGCCCGTCTGCACGGAAAAAAATTGTACTCGAGGAATTACAGAATTAGTTCCGATGTGGCGGATATGAGATAAAATTCGTAATAACTACAGACCTACGTTATTTTAAATTCCACAGAACTACTTTAATGAGAACTAAATATAATGCAGGAAGAATTCTTAAATGGACCGTAATTTTAGTAACGGGGTGTTTTTAAATTTGCGAAACTAAAGTCCGTTGAAAACAAAGTGGAAGACTGGATATTTCATAGAACACCTCTCAAATCAAAAACACGGCAGAGTTCTATAACTTCTACATCACTGCGCCGTCGTTTACAACACGAAAAAAATCCTATTTATAGAGGGGCTTCTATATTTAGCCCACTTTGTATATCAAAAGGAAGGAGGAAAGGGCGGAATGGAGGAAACCCACACGAGACACATTCTTAACTTATCGTACGCACACAAACATAAATATGATTCTATAGTCTAACCTAACACGCTTGTGAGAAACGACCAGTGCCGGGCCCAAAATGTTTGGTGGACTGAGTTATATTTAATTTTCCTACTTGCACCTCGGATATTTTCGTGACGTTTGTCACTGAAATGTTCTTGAAATGAAATGTCTCAACTTAGAAGAAATAAGTTACAAACATTCGAAAATTTCTTCCACTTGAACACTAGATTTATAAACAATTTTACAATTTTAAATTATTACGACTTATTTGTTCAAAGTTCACATCTTGGCAGGATCAAAGAAAAAATTTTCAAAGTTTTGTAAAAAAATCGAATATATTGGACAGTTTATAAACCCAAGAAAATGTTATTATTTTCACTTTTTTCGAAATATTTCTGAAAGAGAGGTCAAATATATTTGAGCTTAGTATTAAATATTTGATGTCGAAATGTTTTATCTTTTACCATTTCGCAAAAAAAAACATACAAAAATTATAAGAAAAGGTTTTAAAAAGTGTATGGTTAAAAATTCCAACATATATGCGTTGATTAAAAATAGTATAACAAGCACTGAAGTAAATACTAACATGATTAAAAAATAAAGCTTGGCAAAAAACTTCGGATTCAAGATTTTTCATAACAAATGTGTGACCGTCCGCGAGAAAAGGGAAAGTAGTAGACAACCAAGCTAGCATTTGAGAAGTGGGAATGTGTCAACGAAAAGAACCCCTTCCACTTACCACTACAACTTTAGGCGCCATATCCGCGAGCTCCGCTCTCATTGGTGCGCGCCGGCTTTCCTCAGTAGTGGTGAGTGGTGGGGCTGGTTTTCGCAAGCCTCTCGTTTCGTCTCCGCGTACGCTTATTATCCCTATGTTTGTAGCTTAATAAGAAGAAAAATAATGAATTTAAACAAATTCTGATTATTGGAAATAAAAGAGTAACTCAGAAATTATAGATTGGAACAAAAAAATAAAAATCGATTTTTTCCGCATTAGGTCCCTTTTCGCGCGAACGTTCACATAGGCAAAACATTTAACTGCAATATATACTTTTTCCCACATTTTTGGAATTTGTTCCTGTTGAGATTTCTCCTATAATCTATAAAAAATTAAGGTCTCTATGCAGGGTGATTCGTTTATCTTAAGACATCGAAATATCTTAAGTAATACGCATCCAACGAAAAAAAATTCCTAAAAAAAAACATTTTTTTCGAGGGGAAAAGCGACCCCGCAAAAATGTTATCCATTCCTTGGGAGCGGAAGGGGTGTTGGCTTTAAAATTTGAAATGGAAACCTATATTTTTATTGCAGATCCATATTCAACATAAACAAATATGTAAGTTTTATTTTAAAAAATTTTTTGATTCGCGCCAGATGACGGCGCACTAGGGAAAATGGCATTGTTGACCTTGAAGAGCGGTGAGCCAATGTATAAAGAAAAATTAGAGTAAAGACAGACTAAAACATATTACGAAATCAGCACTAGCTGAGCATTATATCAAAACGGGACATAACATTGTATTTGAAAAAACAACCGTCGTCGCAAAAAAGCCGTGTGATAGATTTTAAGCATCCTTTCGGCGTTCATTTTTCTAGGGCACACGTGCATTACGCGAAAACCCAGCTTTCAGGAGAAACTCGACACATGGACCTTGACCGGATGCATAAAACTCATTTGGACAATGGGTAGATCGTATATGGACCACGCATGTGGTGTACGAACCCATTCCCAGAAACATGTTTTATCTGTGAACACTACGTTCGACCAGTCGCGTTGGATATTTTCTTTCTCCCATGTCAGTCGCTTTTCAATGTGCTCCGTTTTGAAGAACCTTTTCAACACCATGATCCTTTATCAATAGCTGATAGATCTTAAGTGGCTTTGTATCGTTTGTAGCCTTCTTGGGAAAACCTGTTGGGTTCGCCGCAAATTATATTTATACGGCTTCACCCACTTCCTTACAAAATCCTTTGACTTTCTCAAAGCGCGCAGCCGCTGTGAAAGTAATTTTGGGTCCTTTTCGATGCGTGCACGGAAACACTGCTACAAACCGACTCGCGTAGGCTACACTCATTGCAGAATACGTCTTTCCCTGATCTCAAAACAAATAATACTGGTCCAAAACTTACAGCGCATCTGAGACTAACCTTTCGTGAGTCCCATGCCATAGATAATTTCTTAGATTCTTTGATTTTGGTGGTTTGGTTGTGCTGCTTACGTTCGTTTGCGTTTGCTTGGGTGTCGCTGTATTCCCTCCTTACTCCATCTCCTTAATTTTACAATGGAGGTTTTATCTGTACAAGAGAAAATTGAAATGATTCTCATTTATGAAGAAAGTGACAGTAATATTGAGCATGCTGCCACTCTTTATGTGCAACGTTTTCCATTCATTGTACGGTTATGAGCTTCTTTTTACCGGATTGTCGAAAAATTCACCACTGAGGGACGTGTATAAGCGAAAAAATGAATCGTCGAAAAACAGTTACTGAAGTTAATAATGAAATTGCGATATTAGCCGACACAACTAAGTCGTGACTCCGGAATGTCTCAAAGCAGTGTTTTAAGGATATTAAAACGTAATAAATATCATCAATATCATATTTCACTGCATCACGAACTTCATGGCAATGATTTTCACAACCGAGTGATATGTTGTCAATGGGCGCTTAGACAGATACAAGGAAACCCAAATTTATTTTTTTGAGTATTGTTCTCAGACGAGTACGGTTAATCGACATAACATGCATTATTTGAGTGTGGAAAAGCCACACTTTGTGCAGGAAGTTGAGCGCTGACGCTCAAACGTTCACGGACCAACGACGCTGACGTCCTTGGTCCGTGCACGTTTGGTGCGGATTATTTGGAGAACAAGTTAACGTTCCGTATTTTATTTATGGTACCTTGAACGTTTGGTGCGGATTAATTGGAGAACAACTTATCGGTCCGTATCTTATTGATGGTACCTTGAACGGTGGTAAATACAGTAACATTTTGGAAAACTAACTTCTAACATTGCTTGAAGACCTAAGATTAGAAGTACGATAGAATATGTGGTTTCAACATGTCGGTTCTCCACCGCATTATTCGGCAATTGCGCATGAAATACTGAATCACATATTCAACGATCACTGGATCGGCAGAGAAGGTCCGGTAAATTGGCCTGCCAGACCTTACGTGACCGGATTTATTTTTTTGAGATTATTTAAAGAATCTAGTTGTTGAATGGAGAGGACACGATTTTGAGCACATACTGTAAAATGTTCATCGTTTAAAAAATAAAACTGAGCTTTCTAATTTTTCTAGTCCACTTGAACCCCTTCCCAGAAGAGTAAAAAGCAGTTGACAAGTAAATTGATTACAATTTAATAGCTCTCTGTTTTATCTTTTGTTTGGGAGCGCATTTCTTGAACAGTCAACAATGCCATTTTTCGCCAATGTAGCGCCATCTGACGGGAATCGAAAATAAAGTTATAAATAAAAATTACGTACTTTTTATGGAGAGTTTGAATCTGTAATAAAAAATATAAGTTTTCATTTGAAATTCTAAACTCCCGCTCCCACTCGCCTTCAGATGGTGGAATACGCGGTAAATTTTTACGGGGTTGCTTTTCCCCCTCGAAAATAAAGTTTTATTCCTGACATTTTTTCGTTAGATGCGTAATTCTTGAGGTATTTCGATGGTTCAAGTTAAAAGAATTACCCTGTATATTTTTGGTCAGATTTATTAGTACATATATGTCTATGTATGCAAACTGATAAAAATTATTGCATTGTTTAGAACTTCAATTCACTCACATATCAGAAACTAAAATTGAAAATCGTCCATATATCAAATACAATATATCTTCTAATAAAAAAACTTAATTTACAGCAGGAAATGAATCTGTAATCGGGTTTAGTAAAATAGCATAAAAATTATGAAAATGTAAAAATTATACAAAACAATTGCGAAAAATATTTTTGTAAATTTGTAAGAAAGGCAAGATTGTAAAGGCATGGCGGTTCTAAGCAATAAATAATGAATTTAAACAATATAATCGCGATATCCACGAAAAAACAAATGCAGTTTACAACATTCATTAAATTGCATAAAATTCATGTTAAATTAAACTCTTTTTCTTTCACTCCCATGCATACGCTCCTCCATACATATTACATATTAATTATACGTTAAGAAGTAAATATCTGTACAATAATTAGAGCTGGAATAGAACTTTAATCGCATTTAGAAATATGATATTTTGTACTCCTTTCATAGATATTTTGTTAAACGTTACGATATTATATTCGTCTTATTAGTATAAAACCATCAACATACTACACAAACACTTAAAAATATTACTTTAAAACAATGATAACTACAGAAAAATCCATAAAGTAGTACAAATTTTCATTATAAAAATTACATGGATACCATCTCTATGAAAAATATATTATCTATGTATAAAACTTCTCATAACCATACAAAATGAACTAGAGTAAAAAATCGAGGGAAGAAAAAAATACGTTTACTCAGTTTTATACCTTGTTCGGAATACGCAGTCTAATCAAAAGAAAGTTCCCGCAGTTACAACTTTAGTAAAATCGAAATTGTTAAATTATAAATAATATTTGAAAATAAATAAGCAAACTCTTTCTTCTCATTCTTTCCTTCATAAAAATGAAGGGTATTGTAAAGTTTAGTTGAAAGATCTAGTCTTTATAAATATAAAAAAGAGAATATTGGAGATTTTTATGGCCATATTCATCAAGGTTCTTTATCGAAAAACAAATACAAACATATTATAAACATCCCACCAAAAATGATTTACTCGTAGAGGAGGCTTACAAGTCAACCCGAGCAAGGTCGCAGCCAAAAAATGGGCGAAGGGTATATAGCAGGAAAAATTGGAGGGGGGAGATATGTCGCAGGAAAAAATCGGGGGTAGGGGAGGGCATTCAGGAACAGGTGTACCACCTGAATTCAGTCGTCTTCAACTACTTGTTCACTAGGATTAGAAAAGAGCAGCAGCAATTTGCTGAACATGAAAGAACAAATGAGATTTAAAGGAATTCATGATTATTATTTTTTTTTAACGTAAAAACATCATGCCTTGCGAAGTTCGACAAGGAAAAAAAGTTCTTTCTTCTTACACACAATTTTAAATTTAAACCTTTCTCAATTTATAATTATATTTTTATGATTTATTTAAAATTTAAGACACAAAATTTAATCTTCTATTAAATTCTTAATGTTTTAAAAATTTTGCTTATAATTGCAGTTTGGTACTACGGTACCATTTCATTTCCTTTTGATCAATATACTTCGGAATTGATTGCCATTGTGAATTTCCACACATCAAATTAAATATTGAACACTCAATGTACTAAAGTTTTCAACTTTAAAGTGCTCGAGGAAATGCTTAAAATTGTGCGATTTAAATTAGAATATTAAAATTTTGAGCAACTTAACATTCCAAATGCGGTCTCCAAACAATCCCGGATATTGTCTAAATCAGCCAAGAAGACAAAGTTGATATATTAACTGAATTCGGAACCTATCTAAAAAAATTAATATCTGTTAAGAATATATTGAAATCTCTAGGTGCCTTATATTTAAAAAAGAAGGGTTTGTCGTTTCATTGAATTAGCTTTTATTTATTTTAATTAAGGAAGCTAAATTGAAAGAAGAGGAAACAGAGAATAAGTTAGTATTGAAAATAGGGTCTTAGAAGAATTATCGGGAAAAAGGTGGAACTAGTTACTTGTCAGACTTGCATGATAAAAAATGTACTGATTGTGACTTTCATTGACTTCTAGAATAAATCTGATATTTAAAGGAGTAGGTATATATTATATAACTATCGTTTTCAGACGAGCGTCGAAAGTTCATGAGGGCTGTTGTTAGTCGCTGCGCTACTCAGATCCAAGGTGGCAGCGGGGATGCCAGGGCTAACACTGCCAGTGGCGTCGCGGGATAGGTTTTGCTGAGACTTGTGTTTGTTGGCAGGACTGGTTGGCGACCGGTCGCCTGGAGAGGCCGGAGGTGTCGTTGGGACGCTTCGATGCGAAGATATGTTGTGGTGGTTGTGTGTTGCTGCCAGCCCGCTCGGCACTGGAGACGAGAGCAATAGAGGTGGTGACATTGAGACATGCCGCATGTGGTGATGATGCTGGAAATGCTGTAGAGGCTGTTGGTACTGAGAACCTCGAGAATGTGCAGCAATAGAGTGACCGGTGGTCAAGTTTTCAATTTTTGATGGGCACGGCAGAATGGAACGTTGCTGTTGCTGATGATGATGCTGTTGTTGCAAATGTTGCTGATGACGCTGTAATTGAGCTGCTGCTTCGCACTGTTCACGCGCCATAGCCTTCATAGCATTCGTCTTTTCCTGAAAAACAGTTTGTAAACATTAAAACTGATCATTTCAATGTACCTAATTAATGCGGGGTAAACCGAGATGTTATAAACTCTTGAAATCTGGTGTACACTTGTACATAAGTAGATTATAAGGCTGCGTTCTGATTCTATAACATTAAGAACATTCACGAAGGTTCAAGGTGAAGTCATCATGCATGTCTACCTTACCGACATTAATTCAAGAGGGGTACTGAACCTACTCTACTTTAGCAAATCATATTGCGCAATTGCGTGTGTTTGTGTGTGTGTGTGTTTGGGAAGCATTTTTGTCGGTTTAAGGATGTGTTTTCTTACACCGTCTCCATGCTAAGCTTCTAGAAAATCTTCGGAGGGTTCTGATCACATCAAAGAATAATAATATTGCATCCTTGTAGATAAAACATTCGTATAATATAAAAAAGATGCAGGTGTTTAGGTGACATTTGATATGGAGAGCTAAGTATTCCATCCTATTTTGACTATATATTAAATGCGTAAATAATTCGTGAAGAAACTCTGCAGTCTAGCATTTTCCAGAAAATTAAAATGAAAAATATTTCAGGTATCATGTAGCAAGCGAACGAGGACTAAAAGTAACAGCCAGACGTGTTTAAAGGTTCTCATTTCAGAAAGATTAGTGCATTGGCAGTGTAAGCTGACACGAATTCCATTAGACTCTGCTTTTGTTCTCTACAGATCACTTCTTTTTACTGCTCGACAAAGTTCGCTTTCTTAGTCAACCCAAAAAGTTTGATATTCATTCTTTTACGCTATGCTTGGCTCGTCAACCTCTCGACGAGGTATATATGTAAGCAGATACTACAAAAAATTTCAAGACTTGAGAGAGAGAGAGAGAGAGAGAGAGAGAGAGAGAGAGAGAGAGAGAGAGAGAGAGAGAGATGAGCCAGCAAGAATTGAGTTGCAGACTTTTCACAGACGTTTAATAACTTTAAAAAATAAACATCAAGAGTACACTGCCTAGCGCTTATCGCTCCTTAGTCCATACAACATTATTCCAGATGAGGTCGCATGCCTTTTTTCTTCACAGATACATGCACATTTATCATCTCTCATTTAGAAAGGTCAGTTTTGCCTAGTACACGTTCAAGATTTTAAAATAAAATTTAAAAAATACAAAAAAGTAATATATTAAAATATTTTGAATTTTTTTTCAATCATACACTAAGGATACTCTCTAATATATTTGATAGAAATCGAGGATGATTTAATTCAGAGGTCAAAATTTTTTTTCTATAATTTTGAATCTTCTTAAACCTTGTAGACATGTACTACCAGGCCCATGCATCGCCTCCACTTTTCTGTTCTCTTTCGATCCGGAGTTGTAATGTCAGTGAAACTAATCTAACATATGGCGCCACAAAAATTTGGTCTCACTTTTCTGTTAATAAATATTGAAGAGTTTACAAAAATAATTTAAAAACGATTAGCTGCGAGAAATTCACAAAAAGTGTTTTGAAAAAATGTAGCCTAGTGCCAGGTTATGACAACTAAGAACAGAAATTCCACATGTTCTTTGTACAAAAAAATCCAGCAATAATTAAGCAGTGGCAAGAAGCCATTTTAAGGGATGACATTGTCTTAAACCATAAGCATGCAGTGTATGAAAATCACTTTTTGGAGTCTGACATCATTTGGGGGTCGGAGGTTAGAGGACTTAATCGAAACGTCATGAGTACGGAGTTCATAGTCATAAGTTTATAGAGTTTAACAGTTTATAGTCTATTCATTTTAGACATGAGGTTTTCAATAATATAATTAACTATTTAATTCAAAATCTCCTTTAAATTTAAATAAAACGTAATAAAATAAAAATGACGTTGAAGATGTCACAAGGAACACTGTATTTTCATTTCCTTTTGATCAATATACTTCGGAATTGATTGCCATTGTGATTCACACCTATTTAAGTTTGAGAATGGGGGAACTAACTAAACACGAAATGGTTCACACTCGGGAACAAGACAAGTTGAATGCAGCGAGAAAAAAGCTTGCACGATAAAGGATTTTCCATTTTCTCATTTATCAGTTTTGCCAATGTCTTTTTAGTTCATTGTTCCCTCAAACATTGTAATTAAAATTACCATTACTTTTAAAAAATATTTCCTTAAAAACTTGAAATTGTTAAGATTTTAAAGGTACAAAGATTCTTTACTATGCAATTTCAGTTCTAGTTTTACATATTCTAATTATTATAATATTTATATTGGATAAAAGTGATATATTTTTTATTAATTCTTCTGATCATGTATATGTTTTAAATATTTTTGTCATTGAGGTCTTAAATATGACTAATGTTCTCATTAGCTATATTAATAATTTTAACAATAAATAATTTTTTTAACTAGAACAAATAATAAAATCAATAATATCAGTCAAATAAATCATAGAAATATAAAATTCGAACTGTTCTCAAATATATCTCGAAATTAAATTTTATTCACGTTAAAGTACATATTTTCATGACTTTATTTTTTTTTAAATAATTAGTAATAATTACTCTTTTTTCATATATTTTATTTTTTTATTTGCAAACAGCATCAAATTTTTAATTATTTATGCTTTTTCTTAATGCAATTCAATGTAAAAGTCAGACCAACTATTTGAGGCGCCGACTGTTGGATTAGTTTGACCGAAATTTCCCCTTTCGGATCGTAAGAGAACTACCACTACGTGCGCATACACGGTCAAGGCAGGGGGCTGGTATTACCGATATTCTACAGATGCAGTGGTTCGTGCTAAATGTCCAGAATATTCTTAATGAAGTCATCAAATTTTTACTGCGTATTACATTTTTTACACTGCAAAAACGTTATATTTCAAATGTGTCTAGACGAATTAATTCTAGTTTCGAACCTTTTAGAACATTGCGACAAAGGGAGATATAAAGAGAGTAAACAATAATTCATGAATATAATGTGGAAATAGCTCCAAGGTTACATTGTTTTAATTTATCCTTGAGATAAAACCTGCATGGGCAGGTTAGAGAGATAGAGAACGAGGGAGAGAGAGAGAGAGAGAGAGAGAGAGAGAGAGAGCTATGTATTAACACTTCGTGGTCCAGGTGGGTCTTTTAGGGCACATTGCCTTTCTGTATTTCAAATATTTCGAAAGTTGAGAAAAGGCATCTGATGGTTCTCCACTCTAAACAATTGTGAAGGTCCAAGGGCCCAGTTGGCTAAAGGGCGTCAGTGTCAGTTAGTTTGTGTGTGACTAACAACGAGGAAAAATCAAATGTGTGCCCTATAAGACCCATCTGGACCACGGAGTTAGTGTTTTGGTCAAATTGGAAATATAATTTTATCGTGTTTTTCGTTATTTTTGGTGAAATTAATGATAAATGTATGTAATGATAAATGTATATAATTAATGATAAATTTTCCATTTTTCAGCAAATTTGTTTAAATAATTAATTTTTTTAAATATATAAAGTTGTTAATAACAAAATAGTTTCCTCAGATCCACTGCATAGACTCTGAAAATTAACTGTGAATTTTGCCGGACTTTAATAATAAAAATAACGCTAAAAAAACCTCATAGACCTAAAAGTACCACCTGAATCACCGCGTTAGTGAAATTCACCTGGACCACGAGTGTTAAGAACATTTTTTAATTAAAAAACAATTGTTTTGTAACGTTTGCACGATTCTAGAAGGTTTTATGAATGAGCGACTCAAAGCTAGTTATAAATGAATTAAACCATGCCAAATTTGAACAAATCTTGAAAAATACTCACAGATTCTTAAGAGATCTGATTACATCCAGTGGATCATTGTGAGAGATTAAAAATTTTATATCGACAAAGCTCGGAAGTAGATATACAGAGCCATAGGACGGCCTCTGCTTGGTCGAGGGACATAGCCTAAAGGGGTGGGGGGAAGTAGAGGGATGTGACTTCTCCTGATTGGTCGAGGAGCGTGGTCTAAAGGAGTGGGGGTAATTAAAGGTACGCGGTCTCTTCTGATTGGTGTATGGGCGTAACCTAATTACAAAATGGCGATAATTATAGGTTGTAGCCTCCTACTTGATTAAATGGTTGATTCTCAGCTTGAAAAGGAGGGGGCCCGCCCCCTCCCACGGGATGAATGTATAGAAGTTGGAAAAGGGGAGGGAGCCCGCCCCCATCCTGTGTGAATCTACGATGTATCATCAGTGGACATGTTGAGCCTCGAAAAAGGGAGGGGGTCCCATCCCCTCCCTGTTAGTTTAATAGTAAAGGGCGATTTGAAAAAGGACAGACCTAATTACAAAGCAG